>NW_020869040.1:596011-606011 GCF_003789085.1 Penaeus vannamei | reverse complement strand
TTCAAGGATGCTGACAAATGATTGTGGTTTTCCTTTACTTCCTGTAATATATATTTAACAGGTGTTATATGTGTTTTTCATGACTAGTAACTTATCGTTTTGTGATCCTGTCCTGATTATTTAGCAAAATACTTAATCCATGAGATTTCATGTAAGTCAAATTAAGAACCAGTCCTCAACCAAGAAATTTTGCTTTTCAATGGCTCTCATTTATTTTGAAGAAAAATTTCCTTACCTGAAAATAAATAATTGTCCTTCAAAAATATTTAGTGCACATAACATCTGATTTTTGGCTTTCACAAACAAGGATTTTGAAGTGTATACAGAGTGTATTTGGCACACAATGCAAAGTCTACATGCTTTGGTAATCTGGCGCTGTGCCCTTCACATAAGTAAGAGTAGGCAACCCATGGAAAACTAGATTGTTTTATTAATTTTCACTGTTCAAACTGTATAGTCTCACTTGGTCAATCCTTATGCTAACCTATCCACAGTAAATTGATACCAGTATTTGTGTTAGAATTATATCAGCACAGCTAAGAATACTGGGTGAACAAGTATTCAGTGGCCAGTGATCCCAGTAATATGCATAAATTAATTGTGTAGCTGTAGTGTGGCGATGGGATTGCCTCCCATAAGAATCCCCTACACTGTGGTTTTAGTTTTGTATAATTATAATATAGTGAGTTCTCAGAACATATTCTTTTATTTGATACAATTAATAAATCATTTACTATATAATACCATAATACCTACCATTTACTCTTAGAATTTGCTGCAATACCTTTTGTGGCACAAGACTTTCCCCCAGCATCGCTAGCCTAGTGCCCCCCCCCCACCTACTCAGCAGTATCCCCCACTGGCCACACATCTATATACTTTAGGAATACATAGTGTTCTACAGCATATGAGTCATAATATCATTTACTCAAGTAACAAGGCTTGCAGTTCTTATCTCTTTGGTACCATTGCATTTCAGGTTATTAAATGGTTGTTAAATGGTGAATGCTTTTTGTTATAGATTCACCAGATAGGAACTTACATGTTTGCCTAGCAGTATTATTATTATTATCAAGTAGTTAGTTAGTTAGTTAGTAGTAGTTAGTTAGTAGTTAGTTAGTAGTTAGTTAGTTAGTTAGTTAGTTAGTTAGTTAGTTAGTTAGTTAGTTAGTTAGTTAGTTAGTTAGTTAGTTAGTAGTAGTTAGTTGTTAGTGTTAGTTGTTATATAGTATTATTATTATTACTGTTATTATTATTAATGCTATTATTACTGTTATCTTTATTATTATTACTGTTATTATTATTATTATTAACTACTATTATTATTGCTGGTATTTTTATTAATGTATTTATTATTACTGTTGTTATAGTTATTGTTATTAATAATAAAAATAATGATAATAATAATATTAATAATATTAATACTAAAAGTAGTAATAATAATAATAGTAGTAATAATAATAATTATTATTATTATTGTTATTGTTGTTGCTATCATCATTAATCATCATCATTGTTATTATTATTTATGTTATTATTATTATAGTTGTTATTAATATTATTTGTATTACTGTTGCTGCTGTTGTTTTTATTATTATTGTTACTATTATTAGTTATCAGTATTTTATTTTTATGATAATAATGATTTTTCAAATTTATGATTGTCCCTATTCCGTATAACTTGTTCCCACCTGTTTTCTATCAAACTGATGACAAAATATAAAAAGCTGATATTAGTAATAGTTATAGAATAAAAAGTCATGTTAATGATGTTAATCATTATTCATATTTTGGCAAGTGTGTGTGTGTGTGTGTGTGTGTGTGTTGTGTGTGTGTGTGTGTGTGTGGTGTGTGTGTGTGTGTGTGTGTGTGTGTGTGTGTTGTGTGTGTGTGTGTGGTGTGTGTGTGCCTGTCTGTGTTTGAGTTTGGGTGTTTGTTTATGTTAGTGGTTAGGGAGTACATGTGTGTGTGTTTGCACATGTGTATAAATTCCATCTTGTAACTTATGATGTTTTTTGTCCAACAGATTTCCTTGCAGCTGAAGATGTTTCCAGAGAGGAATGAAGATCAGCATGCATATCAGCTGAGGAAGTCAGTGGAAGATCTAACAACTTCCGGCAAAGACAAGTTAGATGAGGAAACTTTCAAGAAGGTGAAGAAGATATGCAAGAAGTCAGACTTCTATGTCATAGAGTTATACAAACTGCTTTGCAAACATTTGAAGAAGAACCATGCAGAGATACGATACAGTGCCTTCCAGATTTGTGACGAGATCTTTCGAAGATCTCACTGTTTTCGGGAACTGCTACTTAAGGACTTCAAGACATTTGCTGACCTGACGCTTGGCCTTGATCCCAAAAAGCCATTGCCAAAACCAAAAGCTGTAGCACAAAAACTCAAACAGAAGTGTGTTGAGACCATTCAGCAGTGGTACGATTCCTACTCACATGGTTATAAGACCTTAAAATTAGGCTATGTTTATTTACGAGACTGTAAAAAGGTGGATTTTGCTGAACTTACAGCCAGATCAGAGAGTGAGCGCCAAGCAGCAGAAGAAGAAAGAAGGAGATTGGAGGAAGTAAAAAGAAAAAAAATTGAAAAGATTACAAATGAAATGGAAAACAGTACTGCGGAGATAAAAGACAGCATAACTGAATTTCAAAATTGTTTTCGATTATTAATACCTGACCTTCATGACTTCTTCATACCCTTAGATGACCAAGATGGCCAAGAACCTGGTGGATTCTTCTTTGAGGAAGATGCTGAGAGCCCCCAAGAGGGTGGATTCATACCAGATGAGAGTAGAGAAGAGAAGGAGTTTGAGTATGGATCAGATTTAATGCGGGGACATGGAATCATGAAAGGGACAAGTGTACAAATCAACTTGGGTGATGTAAGGAAAGTGCAAGAAACTAGAGACAATGAGATTGTGATACAGAACTTGAAGGAGAATGTCAGTGTCCTCAAGACAAAGTATGTTCCTCTGGTAAAGAGATGGGAACAGACAATGAGGCCACACAGTGAAGGGAATGGCGCACTTATAAAACGGATTCTCGATATCAAAAATGTAGTTGAGGGATCAGTTAGAAAGTTTGAATCTGTCCAGATCATACCTCAGAAATTACAAAAGCCAGTCAGTAATGAAGACTTTGACAGTGATAGTGATGATGACTTCATAGAAGTTCCTTTTGATGATCCTCGTGTCATCAGTGCTGCAGCATCAGAGGCAGCTCTCCTGGGAATCAGTGGACCCTCTCATCAGTCAGGAAGTCAGAAGTCAGTTGACCCAGATAATCAACCATCAACTTCAGGTGTGAATTTTAATGCAGAAATATCTCTTAAACAGTTGTCCAAAAAGGAGGGTGTTAAGAAAGTGGATGCAAGGTGTCCTGATGAATACCTCAGCAAAGAAACAATGAAGCCTCAGCGTCACCACAATCCTCTTGCAGGGTTAAGCCAGGTCTGGACAGCAACTCCAGACCTTCATGAACAAGATGAAATGGAAACAACAGGTGGCATCTTAGGCATTGCAACACAGCGTGTCAATTATGAGCGTACTTGGGAGCCTGTAAAGTGGGAATGTAGAGCTCCACTTGCAACTGGACGCCTTTGTCCTCGCAGAGATCGAGAGAGATGTCCTTTGCATGGTCCAATTATACCAAGAGATGAAATAGGACAGCCGGTGCGTCCAGAAGATGTTGCCCGGGAACGTGCTGCTAAGGAAAAGTATGAGCAAGAAAACCCTGCTTGGCAAGACCCTCAACTGCTAGCTGAGATAAAAGCTGCCACAGGTGTTGATTTGAAAGTTCCTAAAGGCAGAAGTCGGATACGTGAAAAGTACAAAAATTTGACAGATATAAAAAAGACAACCCCTCGAGAGCGTCTGGCAAAGAAAGTATTAAGTAAAAGAGCAGTGAGACGTTTAAATTCGGCTCTAGCCCGGGACCACTCTGCACCTCAGAACTCTTCAAGTTTCAACTTTGGGTGAAAATATTTTGTTTCTACTTATTGGTAGACCATAAATGTTGCCAGATGGGTATGAATTTTGAAAATGATGTAAAATTATTTTTTTAGGAGGTCATTGCACAGACTTACTGGGTCAAATATGCCTTATGATTGTATTTTATACTCTGAAAGTACTTTCTTAGTGAGGATTTGTTTTATTATTAGTAAGTAGCATTGTGTGTTGAAAGCTTTAAAACAAGTAATATCAAAGGATAGCAGGTAAAGTAATATATTGATTTGATATTTATTTATTTTCATATTAGGCAATATAGATGTGAATATTTGGATGTTAGTAATTGGTCTTCTTGTCATTAATGAGGCATTAGTTAGGTAATGTATGAAGTTTTATTTATTTTAACTGTTATTGTAAGCTTTATTTAATGCATATATTTTTTGTTGCATTTTTTTTGTATCTGTACCATTTCTACAGAGGATTTCTATTATAAATGCATGATTGAATAAAATTATATTTATTATGATATTGAATTTCAATGTTAGTTTAGAATAGACCTCAACTTTATTAGAATGACAATTAGATATGTATATACTGCTCTGAACCAATATAAGATTTGTTTTATGTTTTCCTTTTGTTAATGTTAGGCAGAATTTGTTTAGATAGTGAATTTATTATGTCTGTCTCTGTCTCTCTCTCTGTCTTTATTTTTATCGTTACCTCTCTTTCCTCTCTCATATATATATATATATATATATCTATAATATATATTATATATATATATATATATATATATATAGAGAGAGAGAGAGAGAGAGAGAGAGAGAGAGAGAGAGAAGAGAGGAGAGAGGGAGAGGGACAGGGAGAGGGACAGAGGGACAGAAGGAGACAGATAGATACATAGATGCGTATGTGTGTGTGTGTATATATATATATATATATATATATATATATATATATATATATATATATATATATATATATATATATACATATCTATATTATCTATCTATATGTATATTATATATTCACTAGCTATCTATATTTATCTATATATCTAGCCATCTCTCTGTCTAATCAGTCTATATCTATCTATCGATTGATAGATTGATTGCATACATACATATATGTATGTAAAAAAATTATAATATATATATATGCATATATTCATAATTTATAATTTAATCTTTTAGCACTATAAAAAAGAGAGTGAACAGAGTAGCAATAAAATTGGACGGGAGGTGAGAAGAGCCACGTGATTGCGCCATCCGCCACCTGTGCAGCGGGCGTCGGGCAGGGCGGCCGACAAAGCGCTTCCTATCTGCCCGCCTCCCGGATCTCTGTTGACCTTCCTGTTGTTGACGGCTAAATGTGTGTGTGTGTGTTGTGTGTGTGTGTGTGTGTGTGGTGTGTGTGTGTGTGTGTGTGTGTTGTGTGTGAGTGAGTGAAGTGAGTGAGTGTGTGGTGTGTGTGTGTGTGTGTGTGTGTGTGTGTGTGTGTGTGTGTGTGGTGTGTGATGTGTGTGCGCGCGTGCGTGTGCGTGTGTGTGCGTGTGCGTGTGTGTTGTGCTTGCTTTGCTTTCGGGAGAAATGGTACCTGACGCCAGTTCCGCATACCAGCATTAATAATTACCTCGTAGGATCATATTATTGTGAAGCTGCCCATAGAGGAACAATTTAAAAGGTGCTGAAGAACCTTGATAGAATATTCCTACTGTGAATGAGGGGAAATGCCTCATGCCATTATGTCCAAGGACCCATTTTCATTTCGAATGCACGAGGAAGTGAGAAACTCCCTCCCCCATCTCCTCTCTCTCTCTCTCTCTCTCTCTCTCTCTCTCTCTCTCTCTCTCTCTCTCTCTCTCTCTCTCTCTCCTCTCTCTTCTCTCTCTATCCTCTATAATATATATATATATACATATATAATATATATATACACACAGAAAACAAGTTTGGTTTGGCAAGTTGTGGTGTGTGTGTGTGTGAATGTGTGTGTGTGTGTGTGTGTGTGTGTGTGTGTGTGTGTGTGTTACAAAATTTGGCAACTTTCTGATGCACAAACTTTACAAGAATGCATAGCACAACTATTCACTTGTGTAATTTTATATTATTTGTTCATTATTTTTTTTCCAAGCATGCGTATACAATAGATTTGTGTGTGCCCATGTGTACTTGTGTATGCATGCACGCATGACACACACACACACACACACACACACACACACACACACACACACACACACACACACACACACACACACACACATATATATATATATATATTATATATATATATATATATATATAATATATATATATAATGATAATAATATAATAATAATATAATCCATATACCTGAAAATACACATACAAACTAATATAAACACACTGTAACTAGTGACATTTCTAAATTTATACAATCCTAAATATAACAAAAGTTCAAAATACATTTCCTTCCGCAAATTACAACCGACCTTGCTCCTGGTCAAGGTTTTCCACATATTAGCGGAAGTGTCACTATTGTGTTTCACGGGAACATAACACAAGATGCAACATAGAAGAAAACATGACAGTAACGAAACCTGCCGCTGATAAAAAAAGTCTTATAACAGACAAGAAGATTTTCACTTTTGGCATAATATTGAACAATTCTTCGTAATAATAGTCAAGGAAAGTCTTAGTATATACGAGCGGTTTGTTAGAATTATGTCAGGTTCGACGTCACTTCTCGAACAAGTCCCACGATCAGCCATACTCGTATATATAGGCCTATCTCTGTAACAAAGGGCTTCCTCTTCTGACTTTTTTTTTATTTTTTATTTTTTTTAGAAAGACCTCCTGACAATTCTATTATTCTAACTCCCACTCAAGCTGTCATTATTACGCACGGTTTTGCAGTCGTCGGCGTTCTCTGCTTTATTATTTGATTATAAAGTTAACAAATAAATCAATAATGGACAACCCTTTATGGGTGAATTACCAATGGGTCAGTGCCAGTGGAGGTTTGATTAGACTTAGGTGAGAAACTTGATCTGGATGTATACTTACTGAAAATGTATCAGTCAGGAAATTTTTCTCTTAGGAAATGGTTTTCTCTTTCAGTTATGTGTGCGAGTTGTGCATTTTGGTGTAGTTCTATGTATTTGCAATCCTGTCTTCCATATGCATTGGGACTTTGAGATATGTAGAGGCTTATACGGAGTACTTTCCATTCATTACTTTTCCTTTTCTTCCAGATCACATGAGTCTAAACTTTAATCGATATACTTAACCAGTCTCCAAAGATTGCCATGTTCTATTGCTCCAACTAATTATTTGAAATTGTACGTTTTAGCTTGTTTGTCTTCAAGGGTGTCGTGGATAGTGGGAAAAAAAACACGAATACTGAAAAGCTCATATGCTTTTGTTTCTTCTTACAACATGAATAGATTACACATAAACGTATTTTAAAAGCAATGGGAATGTGGAACGTACACCCAATCACAATAGTATCATAGACGTTGGAAGTCTTTGAACTTCACGGGAGACCCAGACAAAAATCACATTACAATACGCACTGCACACAAAATCTCAGATAAATTATACTCTCCTTAATCATAACCTCAAATCACTGAGAAATAAAACCAATAATAGAAAAGCGAAAGAGAATATAACGAAAAATAAAAATACCCAAACCACCAAGAAAGAACAACAGGAAAAGAACCAAAAAATATACACAAAAACAATTTAATCTGAAGACGTGAACCTCAATCAACGACAACAAACCAAAGAGAAGACGCATCAGAAATCAAAAAAGTTATTCAAATACATATAATGGTATCATAAAACAAAGAAAAGAAAACCAAAATGAGAAACTAATAAAACATAAAAAGCATAGGAAATAAAATAAAAACCAAAAAAACAAAAAAAAAAAAAAAAAAAAAAACATAAAAAAAAAAAAAAAAAAGAAAACAAAGAAACGAATGATAAATATAAAAAATATAAAAAGAGAAACAAAAAAAAAATCAAAACTAGAAGCAAAAGACAATAAACATATTATACATCCATCCCGAGAAATATATCTAACAGCAGTTTACAAATCCAAAAAATATAAAACATACAAGCAGACAAAACTACTATCACATCTTACAAAAAAAGCTAAACATTCAATCAAACAACGCAAAATATAACAACACAAAATAAACAAAACCATAAGAAGACACTGAGAGAGCAAAAAAAAAAAAAAAAACAAAAAAACAAAAAACAAAAAAAAAAAAAAAAAAAAAAAAAAAAAAAAAAAAAGAGAAATATCATTCAACAACGAAAAAAAAAAAAAAAAAAATAAAACACAAAAACCAAAAACTAGACTATATCATAGCGCAAAAAAGCTCTAAAAAAGATCATCTGATCAATCATCAATAGATATAATAAGCAAACAAATAAAAGAAGAGCAGTACACAATCAAGATAAACATACAGAACAAACATTACTAACACCAACAAATCACATAAAGTACCCACGACACAGAAACATTGACCGAAGAATAGAAAATTATATCCAAATATCAATAATATAGACAAATACATACAATACATAATAGAAACAAACATCCACAAAATTATAGACAAACCAACAAACAAATTAATACAAATTCATACAACTAAATCAACAAAACACCATCATAGAACATATACAAAAAAAAAAAAAGCATACCATAAAAAAATAAATACTAACAAAAATAAATAATTAATAATAGCAATACACAATCAAATACCACTTATATTATATAAATATATCACAGATACCAACAAATACAAACAAACAACAAATAAATATAAAGAGAAATAATAAACAAAAATAGAATATAATATCTAACCAAAAAACATAATACCACGACTCCTAACCATATTTTTGTGAGAAATCGAGTCATCCTTTCAGCATAATCACATTTCACGGGGAACTTTTCTCCTTCTTCAGATAGATATAAATATTACACAAAAAATAATCTAAAAAGAATAAATAAGCAAAAAAAAATAAAGTAAACACACATTCCAATACACTACATAAACCACTCAATTAGAGCCTACTACAAACACTAAAAAAAAAAAAAAAAAGTACAGAACACAAATCTCTACAAATAAAGAACATCTAAACACGAGATACTAAATAGAAATGTATGCTGAGGAAAATCACCACATAATAAGCAACAACAAACAAACCTTAGAAAAAAAAAACACAGAACAAAACAAATAATACACCAAAACACCAGAAAAACTAAAAAAAAAAAAAAAAATAAATACATAAAAAACAATAACATATAAAATATAGAAACAAACAAAAAAAAGAAACTAAACATAGAAAACAATAATAAATACGAAAAAAAAAAATAACTACCAATAGAAATAAACAAATATATAATATACTACAAATAAACTAAGAAAAAAATGTAAAAAACTAAATAAATAATAAGAGAACAATCATATACACAAAAAATATAATAATAAATACATTAAAAATAATAATATTAAAGAAAAAATAAATAAATAAAAATACTATATAACATATGCTACCCGCATCCACAGATCATCTAAACTGCGATTTGCAAAGAGTGTACGTGTATCGTGGAGTGTGTGGTGTGTGTATGAGGGGTGGATAGAGTAGAAGTGCGTGCGTGCGTGTGTGTCTTTAAGCGTGTAAATATACCATGTGCCTATATATGTCTGTGTGGGAATGTACTTGGGTGCAAGTGTGTTTTACCTGGTCGTTTGGAGGACGCTCTGGGGTACAGCTTCTGGAAAAGTCGTCTGCCAATTTGCATGTTCGCCGCTGACATGTTGGCTGACTGATAGTCTTCCGTCAACATTTCGTCGTTCTTTCCACAGTGAAGATCGCAGAATGTGTGTAGAGATGACCAAATATCTAAGAATCGAGACAGTAAACATAGTATTAGGAATATACTATAAAAGAAAGGTGGTTAGTAAGAAAAGAACAAGATAACAAAAACATATATATATCTGGACAAGTAAGCACACCTGCATGTAGTGTACACACACAAAGATGTGAG
>NW_020869040.1:588511-591011 GCF_003789085.1 Penaeus vannamei | reverse complement strand
ATGGTTTTCCCACTGTTTAACTGTTAAGAACGAAGACCATAATGCCCTTCTTTGGAAATTTCCTAGAATACTTCCTCTGAAGTGCTCACTGAAGTTAAAATGGAGCAAAAATGTCAGTTAATTGCGCATACAAATCGTCTGATGCTTTTTTGTAGATGTTATTTTGGTAAATATATGCTAAATTCAAGTACTTTCCCTGTCTTCACCAAAGGTAGACCGCAAAAGTACATCATGATACACTGTACCACCATGAACTTACTCCTTGGAGTCGCTTGTTTTCTTGATAAAGGATCCATAATAGCCTCGCACCCGTTATTTTTAGGTTATTTTTTTATTTCTTTATTTTTCATTTCATTATTTCTTGAGTGCGCCTGCATGTGCCAATGAATACTAAATTTTCCTGAAGAAATAATACTTTGGAAAGTCTTTCAACAAAATAGATTTGTTCTTTTTTTCTTTGAGATACATAATGCAGCTTGCCGCTCTTCTCAAAGTAAACAGAAGTAAACAGCTCCTGAACCATAGCACGCCGCAGATCAGCTCCGTCTTGGAAATCTTGATACTATCTCTGATTCCAATGTTTAAAAATTCTCCACCTGTTTTCAACGATATCTATCCACAGATCTCTCGCTTCATTACCATTCAGATATTTCCGCATTTTTCTTCAAACCTCAAGCCCTTGCTACCGTTTCCGTATTCGCTCTTGCAGTTCTAACTGAAACTCTGTTACAGTTGCAGCGTCGCCAGCAAAAGTGCAGCTCAACGGACACCATTAATAAAGAATAGAAAATGGCTCAGCGTTGATCCCTGGTGTCCTGGGATCTTTAATTCAAACTTGTGTGACCACTGTTACGACAGACGATGTGAATGGGATGTTTGAGCCAGATTATGGGGTTGTAATGGCCATCTCTTTTTAATGATCATGGCTAGATTTGTAATTCGGTAAAAAAAAACCCTGTGAAACCACTACGATACTAGCAATGCTATATACATTTATAGCACCACAAAGGTAAACATTGATTACTAGTTCAAATTAACGTCGAAGTTTGGACTCGTAGCGTCGTATTCGCATCATTTGCCGTAATGGTGGTACATTCATTATTTTAAACTCTTCTGTACCGTTATTCATGGTCTAATCCGTTGTTGCAACTTCTTAATATGTTGCCTCCGCTGTTCTCACAAACTTTACGGATACCCCCAGTCTTTCTCTACAGAAATCTCTATGATACCATATGTAGCTTCGATCCTCTAAAGCTCTTCTGTCATATTTAGCATACTGTGAGGGTTTATGTAGTACTTATTCCACTTGTTTTTAGTTCCATCTGCCCCAACTAATGCCCCTCCATTCATTATCGATGAATCATAATAAGTATATATATATATAATATATATATATATATATATATATATATATATATATATATATATATATATCGTGTTCTGAGATTGTACAAAGAAATATAGGGTTACCGTGCCTTACAAATGGACGGCATCTCTTTAAGGGTCAGTCTTTTTTTGTTTTGTTTGTTTTTTTGATACTTTTGTGTGTGTAGGGGGGGAGTGCGTGTCATAGTCCTGGTACAGTTACGGATAGGTGTCTCTGTACCCTCTTTTGTAAACTAACTCACCAAGCGGTAACACCTTAGTAGTTGTCGCTGTTGTATTAAATGCACATTCTGTTTATGAATGAATGGCGTTTAGTGTTTAGTGATTGGTGGAGAAATTTCAAGATCGAATACGTCCATATTATCAAGGAACGCTTAGCTGCCATGAAAAATAACTACCTCATGTCTAAAATTCAATGAAAAAAGCGGCACAGTGTATATATTAGTCACTCGTTATACCTAATATTAGAATAACGGATAATCACTTCATTAACTTTTCCTGCTAGCGAACTAACATCACTCCCACACAGGCTGCTTGTGTATACGTTCTTAAACATATTGGTTTCACTTACTTATTTTCTTTTTTACTTAATATTGTTAACCATTTTTTTTATTTTCATTGTAACCATTGTTATTATGGACCGCTATTTTGTATAGCAAGTCTATGATTGCATATACTGTGGTTTTCAGCAAATGTTAATTTTTTAAAAAATATTTACATTTGATTTTCATTCTTCCTACGGTTATAATGACTCAGGCATTCATTTGTTTATTCGAGCCACAGTAGCTTTGCAAAGATTCGGAATATACGATCTCTCTTTCTTTCTTTCTCTCTCTCTCTCTCTCTCTCTCTCTCTCTCTCTCTCTCTCTCTCTCTCTCTCTCTCTCTCTCTCTCTCTCTCTCTCTCTCTCTCTCTCCCTCCCTCCCTCCCTTCCTCCTCGCTCGCTCTCTCTCTTCTCTCTCTCTCTCTCTCTCTCTCTCTCTCTCTCTCTCTCTCTCTCTCTCTATCTGTGTGTTTGTGTGTAGTGTGTGTGTGTGTGTGTGTGTGTGTGTGTGTGTGTGTGTGTGTGTGTGTGCAAAGGGGAGGGAAACCTACTGCAAGGGCCACAGCTTG
>NW_020869040.1:571011-573511 GCF_003789085.1 Penaeus vannamei | reverse complement strand
CAACTTCGGAGCTCAGTGTAGAAAAGATATGGGTGAGAATGAATATCTTCACAATACAAGAGATGCATTTCACCGTTTTCGGAGTCTTCGGTAGAAATACATGAAATATATTTATTTCTGACGAAGATATTCGACACCGGTGAAATACATACCTTGTACTGTGAAGATACTCATTCTCATGCATACCTTTTCTACATTTGTCAACATGAATACGGTTCATCCGGAACTCAAGTCAGAAATTGTCAACCTTCCGACCAGAACTAGACACAAATTTCTTACTTAAGAAATAAACAAACAAACCTAGGGCGATCTTTCCCCAGCTCCTGCCCTGGGTCCAGTGTCTATAACCACCTTAACATATTGGATTTTAAAGATATGGGCGTGGTGAACATGATGAGGGCTTAGAAATATGGTGGAGGGTGTGAAATGACTGCGTTGTACATCAGCACGTTGGAGGCATAGACATGGGGTCTTGGGGGTGAGAGGTATTTGCGATGCGTTCTCACACAGGCGCTTAGAGATGTGGGCACGGGTAGGGTAGGGTGCTCTGGCGTGTTGGGCGCTAATAAATGTTAAGGCGGGATGAGTGGATTCAAGAGACAGATGCATTATATCCTCACATGTTAGGAGTCTTTTATAGCATGGTAGATTCCCTCGTAGTAAACACACGTAGTTCACCTGATACGTAACTGTTACTAGATATGATAAACAATATAAATTTTGGATACACCGGTAAATGGTTAAATATGGTAGGAGAGAGGGGTGGGGGGTCTTCTTGTGTCCCCACACATTGTTGGATTGCGGAAAGGCCCGTTCTGGATGCATTGTTTATTGAGATGGCAGAAAGTTCATTTCTCTCACACCTTCCCCATTCTTTCCTTCTCTTTCTCCTTATTTCCTCCTTCAATTTTTTCCTATCGTGGTAAGTTGAATTAAGTGACGGCTCGTGCAGAAGTCCCGGAGTGAGTGTATCAAGAATAGCCTCCTTGGAGTGTATGGGTCTAGATGACGGTCAGAGGTCATGAGTGAAGGGGGCGTGGCTAGGTCAGCAGGGCAGCGTTGCCGTGAGTACACAGCCCTCATTGGTCATCCACAGCAGTTAGAGGGCGTGGCCTTCGGAGGCATCTGACCAATCTCAGAGGACCAGCAGAGAGAGAGAGAGAGAGAGAGAGAGAGAGACAGAGACAGACAGAAAAAGGGAAAAGAAGCAAAATGCCACAGAAAAAGAAACAGAGAAGAGAGAGGGAGACAGACAGAAAGAATAAAAGAGGCAGAATTAGAAAAAAGGAGAGGCAAAAAGAGAAACCCAGAAAGAAAACGTGATCTTGATATCTAGAACCTATAATGAAGACTGAGAAAGATGGAGAAAAATTACGTGACTCACAATGTCTAAAGGTCTCTGGAGGCGAGAAGGGGACAGCTAAAGAAACTCTAATGCTTATGAAATTAGTATGATAAAAAAAATGATGATAACGAATAAGAATGATAAAAAATAAGGAAAAAATTAAATAAAAAGAAATATAGGAATAATTATCTCACATTTCACCTTCTCCATAAACTTATGTAGTATTTTTACTCATTCAAAACTCTGCGAACAAGCTTTTGTAAGAGATGTACAAGATCCGACATATATGATCAAACTTTAAACATAGATGGCTCCTCTTAATGAATGGCCTGTGTATTTCTGTCTCTCGAGAAAGACGTGAATGATGTTAATGACTGACATTTCTCTCTCTTTTTCTTTGTCTCTCTCTTTCTTTCTCTCTATCTTTCTCCCTCTCTCTCTCTCTCTTTCTCTATCTGTCTCTCTCTCTCTTTCTCTATCTCTCTCTCACTCTTTCTCTGTCTATCTCCCCCCCCCCTCTCTCTCTCTTGGTGTGTGTGTCTCTCTCTCTCTCTCTTTCTCTGTCTCTCTCTCTCTCTTTCTCTCTTTGTGTGTCTCTCTCTGTCTCTCTCCCTCTTTCTTTGCCCGTCTCTGTATGTCTGTCTCTCTCACTCTCTCTCAATCTCCTCTCTCTCTCTCTCTCTCTCTTCTCTCTCACGCCCTCCTCTCTCTCTATCTCTCACTCACTCGCTCACTCTCTCCTCTCTCTTTCTCTCTCACTCACTCTCCTCTCTCTTTCTCTCTCTCTCTCACTCACTCTCCTCTCTCTCTCTCACTCTTTCCTCTCTGTCACTCTCACTCACTCTCCTCTCTCTCTCTCACTCTCTCCTGTCTCTCACTCCCCCCCCCCCCTCTCTCTCTAGTAAGAATTACAGTAACTGCGAAATAGAAGTTACCACACTCGCTTACATTATTCTGTTTTTGTGCGTGTGTGTGTTTCGAACGATTTTCGTGGAAAATCAATTTGATAACATGAAATTACAGCTTCATGTCTTCGCAATACACAGTCAATACAATACGATAAAAAATACTTGATATCACACATTACATAATTCAATATTATATCAAAAATAATATTCTTGTGTCTTTCGTGCATCGAAAAACTCAATATGAGGA
>NW_020869040.1:561011-563511 GCF_003789085.1 Penaeus vannamei | reverse complement strand
GAACGCTCAAGGTGCAGAATATAAGCGCATCGTACCTTTATATGTCTAAAAACTACGTGATAAGGATAAAGAATTGTGCTCATGTTACATACAGAACACTGCGAGGAGGCCGCACGGAGTCGTGAACGGCGTGCTGTACATTCGGGTAAGCATCTGGATCTCCATTAGCGGAAGATCTGAAGTGTGTGTTTATTTATGTGTGTTTATGTATGTGTGTGTGTTTATGTATGCGTGTGGGGTTATGTATGTGTGTGTGTGTTTATGTATGCGTGTGGGGTTATGTATGTGTGTGTGTATTTATGTATGTGTGTGTTTATGTATGTGTGTGTGTGTTTATGTATGTGTGTGTTTATGTGTGTGTGTTTATGTATGTGTGTGTGCTATGTGTGTGTGTGTTTATGTATGTGTGTGTTTATGTGTGTGTTTATGTATGTTTGTGTGCGTTTATGTATGTGTATCCTCTAAGATGTGACTATGTGTGGACGTCGGCAAGGGGGAATGGGGCAGAGTGATCCCGTGTGGCCAGACATAAGTATTTGCAGAGCAAGGAAAAAATAATGTATTATGTTTGCCGATCAATTTTTTTTAGTGAAATATGAACCAGTGAATTTAATCGATGAAATATACAAATTCTTTTGTCTGATATTAAGGAGGACGATGGAAACATTACAGATTTTCATTGAAGCAATGTAGTGTGTACTGTAATTGCAAGTAAATGACCACGTGAACTTCGTTGTTCTTTCTGCCATTGTAACTTACTCTAAATGTTGATTAATTCACGGTCTCTCAGTTACATTTCTGTGTTCTTTGATTTGATTTCTTTTCTATTCAGAATTATTATTGAGTGTTGCAGAAAAGAAATCACATATTGTAAATAAAAGAAACGCATAGAAAGTCCCATGTTATTTTTTTGCTCTATAATTATAACAGATCGAGCAAACAAGTCATTAAGGAATGATGCTTGTTACCTTGAGAAAAGAGACCCTTCGGAATCAGTGTCTTTACTGAGATTAAATATATTCTCTTTTGGCCAGTGACACCAAGAACACCATTATATCGTATGCAGAATTACATACAAAGCAAAACATGTTACATACATGAATTAATTACGTCTGCATCTGTTAAAGCAATTTGCGCATATATAAATACACACACAGTCACGTGCGTGTGTTTTACTTTTTTAAATTTGAGTTTTCACTGCATAAACCTTAATTAACTGTATATATTAGTATACAAAGATTTTGATGCAAGATTATTCATGTTGTATTATGTCGTTTGTACAAACCTACTGTATTTGTCGTTTATTTATTTACTTATCTATTTATCTATTTATTTATTATTATTATTTTACTCTAGATAAAATGTTCTTATTAAGCTTTTGTAAGATATAACTACAGATCATTCCCACGTAGTTTAGAATGATATAAGACAGTTTAAAAATCAATCAATTAATTCTCTTCAATCGCCGTTCATAAAAGATGACTGCACAGGCGTGGGCAAAATGTGATACATTTGATGCATGGTCAAAGCATTATATAATAGTATTACATTGGAAATTAGTCTATAACATTTTTGCATTATGTACCATATCCTTTAGAAAGAAAAGTACAATTACACAGTTCTTCTACTCACCCACGTAAGTTAAGTAAGTTTATTTACCACCTTGGCTATCTGCTCAGGCGTGGGCAATCGTGATTACAGAGTGTTACATATACTCATGTATATTCGACAGAGTACAGGATTCTGTGATTACTGTAATTATATATGGTAGAATGAAAACATACATCATACAAAAGAATATTACTTAAGTTGATATACTTTTACTTTTGTGTTTACAAAGCTCCTGGTTCCCCATGTGAAATGCAGGTAAGGGTATAGACACGGGTTGAGAGCCATTGTTTTCTCAACAGAGATGACTAATCTGTAATCATGAGCGCTTGTTGTTAGTTTGTCCAGAATTCTTTGCATTCCCTCATATGATGGCGTTCTGGTACATATGTCATCTGCATAACACATAATAGATTCCCCATCCATTAGTAGAATACCTGTCACCAACTTAAGGACATTGAACAGCATAGGGCTGAGAACTTCTCCCTGAGGCGTCCAAGTTCAGAGAATTGTGAGGTGGAACTCCTCACTCCCCTAAACAAGACACTTGAGGATCTGTTAGAAAGATTCATTCTAATCCAGCTCATTCTAATCCCCGTGTGCCGAAGCTTACCACCTGTTCTGGGATAACTTCCCTGCTTGAAATGTCAAAAGCTGACCTAAGGTAAATGTAAATGAACTCGGGTTTTAGATCCCCTAGGTTTTCGCCCTCACTTTCTCCACTCTGGGGTGTTTCGTCATCGATAGCAGGCACTCTCTTGCTCAAATAATTATATAATTTCGTTTCATTTGAGAATATTTCATAAAGGAAAGTATTACGAAATTTGAATGAACGCTAATTAAGTACATTGGATTCGCGCGATCATATAAAGACAGAGTAACCATAGATATG
>NW_020869040.1:548511-551011 GCF_003789085.1 Penaeus vannamei | reverse complement strand
TCAGAGATATAACTAGGCATTCTTTCTAATTAACATCGATTATAATATCTACTAGAGTGGAATCTAACACACAAGACATGTGATGCCAATATGACAAAATATGATTATTCCTTAGCATTACCATTAAGAATCATCACAATTGCATAGAGCTGGTGAGAAAAAAAATACATTAAAAAATAATAATTTTATTCCATTCCATTATCCCATAAAATTCTTCAAGAGGTTACAAGAGGTTTAACATTAATGTACATTCTGCATATATCATAATCTGTACACAAAATAAGATATATATTGTATATACACGCACACATCTATGCACACTCACACAAACATGCAATCAGACTCATGCTAAGAAAAGATGAAAAGTGAGCAAAGGAGAAAGGAAGATAATACATAAGATAAGAGAGGAGGCAAGGAGATAAGACAAGAGTAGAGATAACACCGGGGTGTGTTTGTGATTGGTTGTGGGTGTTGGTGTGGGTGTATATGTGTATAATGCATATGTCAGGTTTTCTGAAATATCTATGTCTGTAATTGTCTGTTTTTTTTTTTGTCTGCCCATCTGTTTATATTCCAAGACATTATCCCCTTTGTTTTCATACAGCAAACACCCAACACCTTCACATCACTGAAAATAGATCTTTTTATATAACAAGATCATTGGAAGTAGAATATGAATGACTGTAAAATTAACAGTGAATATGCTGCTATACCATTCCATCATTTTCTCTCCCTTTTAATGGTGAGTTTTAACCTTGACTCCTGTCTTTGGAGCAGGTTGCCACCACCAGAGCGTATTGTATTTTCTCACATTTTCCACCTCGTTAGAGGTGAATTTTAGGACTGCAGATATAGCATTTAGCATTAGATTACGTGACTCAGCATCTGAACTCGTCATGTACTGGAGGACAACATTCTTCAAGTACTCCAGATTTTCACCTTCCCGAGAAACATTCCTACGGTACCTGTAAAAATAGGTATGCATATCATTATACACTGTAAATATCAAATGAGACATGAAGTTGCTACTTGTAATTGCATACAGAATGGACAGTGAGATGAAAAACAAAGAAAATAAAATGAAGAGGCACTCAACAAATGAGCCAACAGATCTTATGCCAAATGGTTACATTTGTGCATACTTCAAAAGTAACATGAAGCTATAGACTAGTATAAAATAATGCCTGACATTACATCATTAATTTAGGCCTGCTGGGTTTCAGTTTTTGGCTGTGGGGTTAGAAATGGATTTCAGAATACTAGAATAATTCACCTTTTGCTTTGGTCTGTAATGGGGAATGACCATTGTCAAATAGCTATATCTAGGTGGATATCATATTTCTTAGCTGTTAAACTTATATTCTGTTCAAGTTCGGCATAAACCTATACATTTAAAAACATTATCTCTTCTCTCACTATGAAACATTGTAGAATCTAGAAAAAGAACTCCTGCACCTAGTGCATCCTCTATGCTGACAAATAAGCAATCAAATACTAACTAGACAGATCCCAAAATATTTAAAGGTATACAAGTCCTACTGATGATCCAGTTGTTGAAGAAAATTCTGACCAGGTAATTGTACCTTTAAATTTCTTTAAATCTTTTTGTTTTTAGTAGTGATAAAAGATATGGCAGCAGAAAGTGTGCCATTATCAGTTGAAAAGACAAAGACAAAAGCATAGATGAGGCACAAGGTCTCTTCAGGGTCAAATGGCCATTTTTGTGGCATCCAATAATTGACAAAGTTTCAAAGGACATATATGTGCTGCAAAGGCCATACATACATCACAATTATCCAATACTACAGATTTTTTTTTCTTTCCTTTTTTTGCAGCTGCTGTATTATGTCATTGTTTTGGGGGGAGAAAAAAAATGTCTTTGCACAAATAAACTTAATCAGGAAAATAGCATACCTTTCAGCTTCCTCCTCTAAACGTTCAATTTTATCTTGCTGAGCCTGTTGTCTGTTCAATGCTGCCATTTGAACTTCCCTCATAGTAGTTTCCAACTGCCGTTTCTCACGTCTCAGTTGAGATACTTCTTGATCTTTGCGAGCTAGTTCTTCCAAGTGATGTAAGAGTGGCCCTTCACTGCCACCACTCACTTGCGACAAAATAGCAGCTGTTGCTTCTAGGGTCCCTAAACCACTCTGAGAGAGACAAAAATTCCTGTTACTAATCATATACGTATACATTTTTTCAGTCTGACAAATTGACTACACACCCTAACTGGTATTTTACAATCTATGCAACATAAAAATGGATGCCCTTTATTTCTCTTCTCTGCAGAAATGAAAAATCAAATACTGCAAGAAACAGATATACATAAAAAGCTAAATTCATTGGTGTTCAACGTAAAGAAGAAGATGAAAAAAATTGCCACATTCACATTAAGAAAAAGGTTGTCTAAGCAAAACAAAAAACAAATAATTAAATGGTCTTTTCACTTCAGCATGAATCTTTCACATTCAGATATATGCATGAAATCACAGCCTTTGCC
>NW_020869040.1:541011-543511 GCF_003789085.1 Penaeus vannamei | reverse complement strand
ACCCTACCCCACACCCCATATTATTATCAACAATACACCCATCACCCTGTTCTCTCTTCTCTCTCTCTCTTCTCTCTCTATCTTTTTTTTCTTTTCTCTTCTCATTTTCTCTCTTTTTTTCTCTGTTTCTTTCTCTATTTCTCTCTTTTCGTCTCTTCTTCACATCAGCAATTTCAAACACACACAATACACCCCCCCCACACCCCCAGAGCACAACACCACCCCACCCACAACCACATCATACACACACGTTTCACAACTAATATTTGCATGTGTGTGTGTTTTTTTTTTATCCATATGGCCTATGTTTTCTTGGTCTGTTCCGCTTTCTCATTGTATAATTCTCGCTTGTATATATGAATTATATGAATTTTTCTTTTTCAAGTAAGATTGATATAACCGTGACCTGCCTTTTTATTGTATAAAAGAGCTATTTGGCATTCAAAATGTGACAGTAAGCGTTATTTGATGTTTACTAAGGGTTGTGCAGGAGCATATAAGTGTCTCATTTTTGTAGTCACGGAAGTCATTAATGGCTTGTATGTCAGGGGTTTATTTTACTGGTATTAGCATGTCGTATTTTTGAAGATGTATTGGTTGTTCTTGTCAAAGCAATGGCATCTCCAGATAGTTTTATAAGGGGAAGTTTTATGACTCTGCCAGAGGCTAATCTGCCTGTTGACTTCAGTCTGACACCCAATCATGGAACTACAGACTAGATTGTAAAACTCTGTAAATACTATGATACATATAATATACATTATAAGATATCACTTCTATTTTTCCCAGTCTTCTTTTTCTCTCTATCTCCTCACCTTCATGCTTCCTCACTTATTTCTCTCTTCTTCTCACGTCCTGTTTTCCCTTTCTTGTTCCTTTTCTCTAAATTACTTACTTTTTCTACAAATTTCACCTTTCATGCTATACTGAAAGACCAATTGTGACTAGTTTGCTAGTTTGAGAGCTTGTAGTTAAGTACGGAGTTCTGTGCAAGTTTAAGTTGTTTTCCGCATTCTCCTCTGCACATTCTTCAAGTTCTGTTAATAAAACTTTAAAGGAAAATGACATTGTTCATTCCTAAAAAATTAACGCATTCTATATAAAAAAGTGATAAAAGAATGAACAAAATTCTGGTTTTCATGTATATAACTTTTGATAATTATGGTAATATTTTGTAAAGAATACTACTTGATTTTTGGTTTTGGCATTTCTTTATTATTTTATAATTTTTCTTCAACAGGGGTCATTATCTGCTGGCACGGGGGAGTGAATGTTCTTCACAGCATGATAGCTGTTATGAAATCACAAATAATTAATATATGCATCGAAAGCTAAGTGATAAGTATATTGTTCTGAATGCATGACAATTCATAATAATTTCTTTATCATAATTTTCAAACCTTTATCAGGAATTTAGATGATTACTTCCAGATGGACAGGGATAGGAGAATGGTAAGTTTGCTTGAATGAGTGGTCCTTTTCCAACTGGTCAACTGTGACAAGTGTATTGATATCTGACTCCTTTTCAGTCCTCTGTCACGACGTGCAAGTACGAGGTGGTTTTTCTTTGTGCCAATTCTGACACTTTTTCCTGGAACGATTGTAGAATCATAAAATTAATCAGTCATAATGTGCAGTGAGTGGATGTTTGAGAGAGAGAGAGAGAGAGAGAGGGAGGAGAGAGAGAGAGAGAGAGAGAGGAGATGAGAGAGAGAGAGGAGGAGAGAGAGAGAGAGAGGAAGGAGAGAGAGTAGAGAGGGAGGAGGAGGGAGGGAGGAGGGAGGGAATGGGAGGGGAGGTGAGGGGAGGAGGGAGGAGGGGGGCAGAGAGGGGTATGGATGGAGGGAGGAGAGGTGTGGGTAGGAGAGGGGAGCAGAGGTGAAGAGAGAGGGAGAGAGAGGGAGGAGAGAGAGAGAGGGAGAGAAGGAGGAGGGAGAGGAGAGAGAAGAGAGAGAAGGATGAGATGAAGAGAGGTTGAGGGAGGTGGAGGGGGGGGAGGGAGGGAGGGAAGGGAGGAGGGAGGGAGGCGAGGAGGAGGGAGCTGAGGGAAGGGAGGGGGGGAGAGGGAAGGAGAGACGAGAGAGTGAGAGAGAGAGAGAGAGTGAAGAGAGAGAAGAGAAGAGAGAGAGAGAGAGAGATGAGGAAGAGGAGGAGAGGAAAGAGAGGGGGAGAGGAGGGAGAGAGGAGAGGGAGATGAAAGACAAGGAGAGAGGAGGGGGAGGGGAGAGGAAGAGGAAGAGAGAGGAGAAGAAGAGAGGAGGAGAAGAGGAAAGGAGAGAGAGAGAAGAGAGAAAGGAGGGAGAGGAGTGCGAAAGAGAGAGGAAGAGACTAGAGAGGTAGGGAGAGAGAGGAGAGAAGAGAAGGGAGATGAGAGGAGGAGAGAGAGAGAGAGGAGAGAGAAGAGGAGGGAGGGTGGAGAGAAGAGAGAGAGAAGGAAGGGAGAGGGGAGAGAGGAGAGGAGAAGAGAGAGAGATGAGAGAGAGAGAGGGAGAGAGGCAAG
>NW_020869040.1:520453-540911 GCF_003789085.1 Penaeus vannamei | reverse complement strand
TTCTCCCTCACCCTCCATCACTACTCCCCCCCTCCCTCACCCTCTATCACTACTCCCCCTCTCTCACCTCCATCACTACTCCCCCCTCCCTCCCTTCTCCCTCACCCTCCATCACTACTCCCCCCTCCCTCCATCACTACTCCCCCCCTCCCTCACCCTCCATCATACTCCCCCCCTCCCTCCCTTCTCCTCACCCTCCATCACTACTCCCCCCCTCCTCCCTTCTCCTCACCCTCCATCACTACTCCCCCCCCCCTTCGAATCACTTGTCACCCTTCCTCTCCCCCTTCCCCACCCCCACGATCACTCCTACCCTCCCTAACCCCTTCACCCTCCAATCACCGCGGAGTCGTTCCTGACCCGCCCTCGATCTGCGTTCGCCTAGGCTTCGTCTTGGCTTCCGTGTTATATGGCTTCGTCTGGGATTCCTCGTTTGCTAGGGCTTTCGTCTGGATTTAGTTGGATTCCTCGTTTGTCTATAGGCTTTCATCTGGGCTTTCATGTACGCCTTGGCTTACGCCTTGGCTTCCGTGTTCGTCTGGGCTATCGTCTTGCCTTTTGTCTGGGCTTCGTGTCTGTCTGGGCTTTCGTCTGGCTTCCTCGCTCGTCTGGGCTATCGTCTTGCCTTTTGTCTGGGCTTTTGTGTCTGTCTGGGCTTTCTCGTCTGGGCTTCGTGCGTTGAGCCAGATCGACGCGCGTGTTGTCCCGGCCCTTTATTGTGTTGACCCAGATCCCCTCGTCTGCTGACCGACCTCTATGTTGTCCTTTATATCGTTGACCTTTAACTTGTTGCCCTTTGTCATGTTGACCTTTATATTGTTATTCTTCATTATGTTGACATGTTTTATCTTAACCTTCATTATGGTAATCATTATGTTTTTTTTCTCTCTCTCTTTTTTTTTAAGTTGGTCTTTATTATGTTGTCCTGGACTTTTTCCCTTTATACGTTCGGTCCCTTCCTTATGGGTTGGGTGAGAGCGAATCAGAATGTATTGTGCGGTAAGGTCAAGATTAATGTTATTTTGATCTCATGACCTTTTTTTATTAGCTTTCATGCAAACGTTTTTTCCATACAAACGATTTTTTTGTCTCTACGAAAACGTTTCTTTTCCTTCTTTTTGTTACTTCTATACAAACGTTTCTTTTTTATTAACCTCCATCAAACGTTTATATTCTTATCGGCTTCCATATAAACTTTTTTTTTTTTTTGCCTCCATACAAATGTTTTTTTTATTAGCCTCCATAAAACGTTTCTTTCCTAATTGGCCTCCGTATAAACATTTGTTGCCTCCACGCAAGCGTTTCGAAAGCGTCTGTCCGTAGACAAACAGGTGCCGAGGGCGTCCGACGTTCGCTGACGGATCAAAGGCGGATCGAGATGGTGTATCCGGGCCAGGGCACTCCCCCCCCCCTCCAGCCTCCACGTACCCTCCTCCTTCTCTTCTTCCTCCTCCTCCTCCTCCTTGCTCCTCCTACTCCTCCTCATACCTTTCCCTACTCTTCCTTCCCCTCCTCCTACTCTTCCCTTCTTCCTACCCTTCCCCTCCTCCTACCCTTCCCCTCTCTACCTTCCCCTCCTCTACCCTTCCCCTCCTCCTCCTCCTACCTTCCTCTCCTCCTCCTACCCTTCCCTCCTCTCCTCCTCCTCCTCCTCCTCCCCCTCCATCTTTTTCCCTCCTCTCCACTTTTTCCTCCTCCTCCTCCTCCTCCTGCTCCCTCACCCCTCCTGTCTGCTCCTCCTCCTGCTCCCTTCCCCGCCCCTCCTCCTGCTCCCTTCCCCGCCCCTCCTCCTGCTCCCTTCCCCGCCCCTCCTCTCCTCCTCTCCTCCTCCTCCTCCTCCTCCTCTCTCCTCCTCCTCGATGATTCGTAGGTTCCCCGCACAGCCGACGCGCCGTGATAGATCCCCGACCCCGATCAAAGCGGAGGACGATTCTAAATTCAAATCTATGACCTCTGCTCACGCCCCCTCTCGCGTCCCGCTGGCTTTCGGTCGGCATCGCTCGCGCCCTTGCTTCGATTATTGAAGCGGGTCGAAGGCGGGCGCTGATTTATGGACGTGAGGAAAAATGGTAATGGGGGGGAGAACGCGGCGCCCACGGTCGGCGGGCGGCGCTGGGCGATGGGTGGCTAAGGTCGTCCTCGTCGGGTTATAGCATCGAGGTTATCAATCACAATTAACATCTCTTTTTTTTTTTCTTTTTGATTATCGTACTTAAAATTGTTATCTGTGTGATTTGTCTTTTATCAAATTTAACGCTGTTATCGTGAGCATTTTTAAGGCCGTTATCAATGAGATTTTCTTTTTCATCTCTTGTCTTTGACTGTTTTCCACATGGACAAACGTCGCTCCGTGTATCAGTACCAGATACGGATCCCTGCCGACCGTCTGCGCTTCTGTAAGCCCTTGCGCCGCGCTCTGCTTCGCCCTCCGTTGCCGCTCCTTCTTGTTATTATCGCCTGTTTTGTGTGAAATTATCGGCGGATTACTTGGAATGCCGTCGCCGCGATGTCTTTTTCGGTGTCACAGCTTGAGATGTTGCTTGATGGCGTTGTGGCTTGTCTGATTTTCATGAACCATCCGGTCTAGATGGAGGTTGAAGCGGTGCTCTTGTTGGTTGGCCACGCTTGCCGAGTTGATGTTATTGCACGAGTATATGAGGGAAATGTACTAACGTTATTTCATTTGCTTCTCTCGACAGAATGGCGGTGGCACTTACAAATCTCGCGTTGGCGGCGCTGTGGAGCCTAGCTGCAGGAGCTGTTCCTCCCGTCGCCCTGCCCGCCGCCGCCCGCCTCGCCAGCAATGCTGTCACGACGTCGCATCCGCTCTTGGCCCCGAGGGAGAGCACCTTCATCAACGCCAGCGAGAGCGCGTCAGTCGCGGCGGCTGGACGTGCCCACACGTGGGCGGCGTACTGGGCATCTCGTGCACCTGCGACGTGCCCCACACGGTGCGGTGCCGCGGCCAGGCCGACCGACCGCAGGACTTGACGCTGCTCACCCAGACCCTGAACGCGGAGGGCATCTCCCTGCTGGACATGGCCATCCACGGGCTGGGGGAGATCCCGGGGGCGGCTTCGCGCACATGGAGCTCCTGGGTCTCGTCATAACCACAGCGGGGCTCGAGACGCTGCCCGCCGACGCCTTCGCCGGCATAGAGTCGACTCTCGCCGCCCTGCTTGCCCAATAACAAGCTCACCGCCATCCCCATGGACGCGCTGAAGATCCTGAAGCACCTGCAGCGCCTGGACCTGAGTGACAACAACATCCAGGAGCTGCCCGCACGCCTTCCCGACTCTCCTCCAGCTGCAGAATCTGAATCTGGCCGCAATGGCCTGCACCTGCTTCACCCGGAGGCGTTTATGCGCCTGCCGCATCTCGTTTCGCTCGACCTCGCCCGGAACCAGCTGGATGCCGCCCCAACTCAACGAGAAGACGCTGCGAGGATTGCACGCCCTGCAGCGCCTCTCGGTTCAGTCGAACCTCCTGAAAGGCGCGGTAACGGCCTCCCTCCATCACGGGCGCAAGGGCCTCACCTCCCTTGACCTGTCTGATAATGAACTGACAGCTGTCTCCAGAGGCGCTCTTGGCAACTGTCCCAGCCTGCAGGACCTCGACCTGTCTCACAACAAGATCGACGTGATTGAAGACCACGCTTTCGCCAACCTGAGCCAACTGCACCACCTCAAAGTTGTCTCATAACCGGGTCGTGGCCGTGTCGGGCTGGTCTCTCGCCCACTCCCTCGCCTCACGCACCTAGCCCTCGCTGACAACGCCCTTCGTGCTGTCACTGCCGACTTGGTGCACCAGCTGCCGTCCCTCGTGTCCTTGGATTTGGCGGCCAATGATATTTCACTCGTGCAGCCCCATGTGTTCAGCTCGACGCCAGCACTGCAGCATCTCGTTCTCTCTGGTAAGTACAAGAACGCATGTTTCCAGTTGTATTTTTCATGTGACGCTTAAACATTGGTTGCTTGTGCAGTGACATCTAGTTAGTGTAAATGCATGTACACAAATGAAATGGAATAAACAGAATGATAAAATATCCTCTATCTCCCTTTCTGCAGATAATCCCCTTCACTGTGACTGCACAATTGAATGGTTCGTCGAATGGCTCATCGGTCACACACCAGAGCAGAAGAGTGCAGTTTGTGCTACTCCGCCAGCCTTAGAAAATGCTCCTCTGGTGAGTGTCGATTTATTACAGTTAATTATTTTCAAGCAATACGCTTCCTTTTCGAAATATAACCTTTCATATGAATAATTTTAGTTAATAGTGGCAGTCATAAAGTGTTGTTCCAAGATTAACTCATGTTTATTAGTATATTCCGTAAAGGCTATTTGAAGATAAAACAAATTATATGATGCTTGAATCTAATACGATTTTTTCAACAGGTCGAACTAAAGAAATCTCAGCTAGTTTGTTCAGAGGAAAACGCCTATCATGATTACTACCATGACTATTATCACGACTACTACCATGATGAGGGGACGGCTGAAGACACGCCAGATATGCGGCTCTCGATGCAGAGATCAGCTGCAGGTAGCACACTGGATATCCAAGAAAAGTGAAGAGTTACGATTTGCTGATGCCGAGGTGAGAGTGATAACCAGCCAAGTGTCGAGCTCATATGGAGGGTCGATAGCGTGCGATCCCATCCTCTTGCGAGGCCCTCTACGTGTACGAGGTGGTGAAAGGGGTTTCCGATCTCACCAGGTGTTGGCGGAAAAGTTTCAGCGAACTGCAGCTCGGACAGGACCAGCGACCCTCACCGTGTGGCTGTAACAATTCCTGGAGAAGCACTCGTACCTGGCGCAACCTACAGATATTGTCTCATGTTGCTCGAAAGGGGAACAGGTGACCAAGAAGCTTTCTTGCCAGGCTGCTCAGAGCCACTTCTATTGGCCGCTCCTCCATTTGGCCGCACTGAAAATGACATGTCAGTGACTCCGCAGATTACAAGTCTAACTGCCGGGGGAGTTGCTGGCAAATTAGTAGTTCATACGCGCGTAGACGGAATCGTAGCACCATGTACTTACACACTCGCCATTATCTCAGGGCACAGGGTTGCAGCAACAAGGCAACTCAATTGTTCAGAGGCGAGACACGAATTCCCAACGTTAGTGCCTGGAAAATACATAGCTTGTGCCGATCCCGATATTCCAGGCATATCCCACAACCTAAATCACTTGGAACACTTTCTCAGCACGGTTTCAAACGTGACCATAGCCCTCCACCTTGCTTTCTCCATCTGCACGCCCACCATTAACGTCGAGCCGTACAAAGAGCAGGTCGTCGGAGGCGAGCCGCTGCTCATACTGCTCTTCACGCTGCCAGGACTCGCTCTTGTGGTCACACTCTATGTCATTGCCAGGAGAGTGTGGCGAGGAGGCGGAGTTCCCTGGCGCTGGGACCCACGTGCTCAAAAGTCTGGCAAATACTTCCTCTACACCGGGGAGGTTGCCACGCCCTCACTAAGCCTGGACCCTCTCCCTGCTGACCCTCCCGAGTCCACCACTCCAGTTTAGCCTTCATTTTCATCACTCCTGCATTCTTGTGAAATATTCGCATGTCCCAATCTACATAATTTATTTCTAGTCCTATAATAGTCAAACCCATTCTGCTGAGTAACTGGTTGCCATTGCCTGCCAGGGTACTTGTCCTTGTTGTAGTATGGCAGCAGCCGAAGTGCCATGAAAAAATTATTTGGGAATGTGATGTGATGTGGATGTAGGAAGTACATAGTGACATGACATTCAAGCATTTTTCACCAGTGTGATGTTTTGCATCATAGAAAAATAGCTTTATATGACAATTCTATGACAATAATGTCTGATCAATGAAAATACAGCAGTGACATAAGTGCCATAAATACCTGGCATAGTTATGGAGAAAAAAGAATGCAAGTCAAATACAAACTAGCGTCCAATTAGTGTATGATATCTTAAAGAGTAATAGCTGAGTGTTTACAATAGTGGAGTATCTTGATTATAAATATGACACCAAGTATATTTTTTTAGCTTTAGCACTGGTTTTTAGCTTTAAAAATGTCAGTGTATTAACAGTTTTATTGTCCATCACAGAATGTTTTATGATATTCATTTCAACTAAATACACAATGTACTTACAATATTAACAAATCCCTACTAACTTCAGTGTATATTTTCTACGTACATGTGTGAAAAATACCTCTGTATGTAATGAAGTATGCAACAATATAAATGAACAGAAACAGAAACATCCTGTGCGCATTCAGTTACACACACAGACATGCACATACATCCACATTACGTCATAGTCCACAAAACAAAACAAAACAAAATTATCAAATATCAAAAACTTCTGTGTCACTATTCAGTTACACAGTAGACTATGAGCAAAAATAATGGAAAGAAAATAAACCAAGAGTACCGGATTTGTATTGATGTAAATAAACTTTTTTTCAACAGACGTATCAAAAGAATAATAACTTTGTCACTAGGCTTCCTTATGTATGATCTCATGTTCTTGTAACTATACAAAGAGTGCACATTATGCAGTAGTAATTAGAACTTTGTACATGTACTTTTGTATTTGAACGAAACCTTCAAATGTTCACAATTATCAGGTGTTACAATTGTGTGATGTGAAGTATGTTTCAGTTGTGATTTCCTACACACCTCATTCGAGTCTTTTACTGTTAGAATTTTGAATGAAGTGATGGTAATATTATTTTAATGTACATTTGTGCTGATATCATTTTTTCAATTTTTTTTTTATATATTATCATCATTATTTTTAAGGCATTGACAAAAACAATTGCAGGCTATGCATCTGTAGCAGAGTTTGTATGGACAAGCTTTGATATCTTCATGGACTGCAAGTATTTTTAATGATTGGTAAAACTGATAGAGAGTTAAGACAAATTGAGTAGCTTTAACTTTTTTCTCTCTCTGACATAGTTATTTTATATCATAGATTTTGATGCTCATTTTAATTTATATTGTGAAAAAAAATCACTTTTAGTATTTCAATTCTTATTATTCCTAGTTTCATTTAATTTCTTTTTTGACACAGGAGTTACTTTATGGTAATTGTACCGAATTTGTTTGACTGAGCATATATATTTTTTTTTTTTACCAAGTTTTTAACTAAGCTTTAACGTATATTTTCTTCCTATCCTGTATATAATCATGAAACATTGATCATTATATATGCATTTCAATATTTTTAAGCACTATTATAGTGGTAATATATAGCTTTATTTTCATCCTATAATACAGAGCTTTGTAAATACACACTTTTAATTTTAGTTTCATATGCAGTACTTACTGAATTATATTTAATGTCTTCATCAACACAAAATTATATAATTTTTGTTTCCTTTTGCCTCACATTTCATATATATTCATATCCTTGTTATCAGAAGATTATCATTATATGAAAAGAAGTAGGAGCAGCCAAAGAAATGAATTAATATAGGTAGTTAAGAAAAGAAATATGGAAACAAAGAATTCTTCGTAATATCTAAATTTAGAAATCTGGAAACTTGAATTATCATCAAACCAGTTAAACTACCTGAAATTTTGTTATTTTAAAGTCTGATGCACAGTTTATATGCAATCAAAGGTTTTAAACCAATAATCTTTTTTTTTTTTCATTACTTTTCTTTCTTTGCATATGAAGGTAATTATATTCATAAAATCGGATGATATCATTGCAGCATTTTAGTAATGGCAATTTCTAACTGCTGTTTGCCTACAATCCCAAAATACATGTTAAAAAGTCACTGAAGTAGTCACTTGATTGTGCCATATATTGTATTGTGTATATATGTTAATTATATCATTGTAAATAGTGTGCATATTTTTTTAACATGAATAAAGCCTTTGTTAATAGATTTTTTGTTTCCTACCCTCATTATATAAAAATGATGAATCCAGTTGCTGATATTTACTTGAGATGTATATGATACAGAAAATGACTTGTTTCAAAACTAGTACAAGATTTTATAATTTACTATAAAACAGATAAAAACAGCAAAAATAAATTAATAACCAAAGTCCCAATGCTTACTTTGTTAATATATTTTTTATTCTATATAACCCTGGAAAGTAAATTTTTTATACCTTTTTCTGCAATTTCATACGGCAATTTAAATGGTAGAAAAGTGTTATTAGCCAAATATGAATTTAAAAGTTGCAAGTTCATGAAATTAGTGAATTAAATAAAAAAGCAAATTTTACCTTTTTTCTCTATTTTTTATTCTATTTGGATCTAACATTCATATAGAGGCCTCTTCTATCTGACAGCTATCCAAAGATTCTTTTTTATCAGGTAAGCATAAATACTATTTTGCACTTTTTTTTTATAAATGGCCATCTAAATAGGACATTACATAATTTCAGTTAACTTTATGGATTAAGAAAGAAGTATAGTCTTCAATCACATTTATTTGCGTATATTGTAGTATAACATAAATTAGGTACAAGTATCATCTGTTGCGTATAATGATGAAAACGAGGATACACCGTCCAATAATTTGTTTTTTTTCCGAGACATGCAATCCATTTCTTTTTCTGTCACTGCATTTTATTCAGGGCAATTGGGAGTGCAACGTTTTTCACAAAGCATAATGAGCAGGTTTCCATTATATAAAGGTTCAGCCACCGATTAATGAGAGCAATATTAAATATCCGTTTATCCTTTCATTATCATACCTATATTTTCACACAGGAGAATTGAAAACAATAATACTCTTGTCCTCTGAAACACTAACAATTTTGCTACTGTCCTGGCTGTATTTCGCACACCACACCTGCAAAACAATCCTAATGATTATCCAGTAACAGTGAAATAAATAAGGCAAAATTTAAATGACCAGCATAATAAAACTTGTTTATTTTTTTTGCCAGGCACAAAATGAGAAACAGATGTTATTTTCTTTTTAATACTTGCACAAGTAATCAAAAGATAAATATACAAATTCATTTAAATACTTATACTGATATTAACCTGATTACTTTGGTACCCAGCTTGATATTCATGGAAAAGGCAAAATTATGGGAAAATAAAAATACATCATAATGCATTATTTCAAATGTTTGGAGCAAATTCTTGTGAAATAAGAAGCTTCTTCTCATACCTACAAAAACAGGATTACTAAATTTCTTTCATCTTTTTCAAACAAAAATACAATCTGAAACCATAGCACTATAAAAGTTTAATCCACCAACATTACAACATATTTCTAAATTTTACCTGAATATATATCCCTCAAGACTAAATCCCAAAAATTTATAACTGACCTGATCATGGTGGTCCTTAAAGGTGTGCACACAGTTTCGCTGAGCAAAGTCCCACACCTTGACTGTGTGGTCCGATGAGGAAGACACAAAATGCATCTTATCTGGGGCAAAGTCCACACTTAGCACCCAAGATCCATGACCAGAAAGAGTACAAGCAAGATGACTGCTTTTTCTGTAGAAACAAGGAATATATGTGTGATCTATTGATGTACAAGTGAAAATAAATGTATCACTTCCAATAAAGAAAAAATCATGAGGCATCTGAAAGGAAAGAGAGAGAGCTGTAATTTATAGTTTGAAAAGTACTGGCAAAATAATCAACAAAATATATTCCTTTCTAGAAATATGTAAATCAAAAATATGAGAAAAAATATAGCAGTTATCCAAGAAGCATAAAGTTATAAATATAAACATAAATAATAAACAAAGCAAAGGCAAGTTTGCTGATTATCTAAAAATAGATTTTAAACACAAATCTATGTATAAAAAATAATAATGAAGCCACAACACACATTGACATACAAATGTGCACACAACTACAAACACAAATCCTATACTACATGTTAAACTAAAAAATACATACTTAAAATCTCTCACACTTACACATCATAGATCTTCATGTGTCCATCATCAGCCGCAGTGAGAAGCAGCTGTGAGTCTGGAGAGAAGGTGATGGAACGAATTGTCATAGCGTGACCCTCCAACGTATGCACCAGCTTGCCACTTTCAACATCAAACACATTGATGAAACCATCAATGGCACCACTTGCTACATACTTTCCATCGCGGCTCTATAAAAAAACAATCAATTTTCTATTAGTATAAAAGTAAAAGGCAAGACAATAGGGAAATAACTGGTGGTTACCAAACTAAAAAGTATTTCCTTTTGTCCCAAACAATTCTGTACATCTGAGTTGAAACATGTAGTTAAACAGAACAAGTTGAACGTATGACGGTTTTCGACTGTAGATGGCGCAATTAACACCACTATATAGTTGCAGATGAGGGAGAGTGATGATGAATAGCTGATTGCAAAAATGTCCAAATAACATAACTATCTTAATTTAATATCACCAATCTCAGATTAATCATCTATCTTTTAATAAAGAACATAATACAGAGAACTTTTTACAGAGAACTTTTCTTTCTAATCCCCCTTTGTATTTTCTATAAAAGCTCAAAATTTCCAATCCCAATCATCTCCATTTTACTTCTTCCATAAGAGGAATAATTTATCAAGTACAATATCCAGGCTGCAATAGTTGTAACAACTCTTTCAGAATTGAATTGCACTTACATATGCAACAGAATAGGTGAAGCGTCCACGTGTATCTAGGGTGGTAACATGTCGTCCTCCATCAACAGCATACACATTAATCTTACCAGCATGGTTGCCAGAAGCCACATGATTCCCATCTGGAGAGAAAACTACAGACCAAGCTTCAACTGGGCCACAGTCGATGGTTTGTAACTGGAATATGATGCATCATTATAAATAATTATTAGTATTTAAGAGAAGATACTGCATATGCTGGTCTATATCATGCACAATATTTGGGGGAAAACATTTCTGAAATCATCCTGTATCCACTGCCTCTATCTTACATATGGGTGACTGATTACCATGAGTAAATGTCCAATGTGAAAAAGAGTAATCTAATAAATGCTACAAATACTGTGTTTTACACAACATGATACATAGAAAACCCATCAAAATCACAAAAAACTTGCAGTAGAATTACTTAAGTTGTAAAATAATATCTTTAGGGAAATGTTTGCTCAGAACATAATGCCCAGTAAATAAAATTGAAACTTGGCATCAGATCATCTTGACACATCTAGGTATTAGCTACATAAATAGTATGATAATGTTCTCAGAAAATTATCCTAAAATAATTTTACAAAGACCACATCATTTTGTAAAATCCTCAATGTTTTCGTCATTTATTGCATTACAAAACCTCAAAATTTTATATACTTTTTAAGAGTTACTAACATGAGTATTTCAATAAATAGAAACAGACACTTATATTGCTTCATTTTTTCATACTGTTCTAAGCAAAATTTTTATAAATAGACTATCCCCCCAATCCTTTGCTCATTGTTATCGTGTGTGTGTTTGTGTGTGTGTGTGGGGGGGGGGTCGGAGACAGTGACTGAGGCCTAACATAGGTATCATCCTAACCTTGAACCTCAAACCTCAAACCTCAAACCTCATATCATATAATTTTGCATGGTCTTTTCTCTTCTCTCTTTCCTTTTCCTTCTCTTCTTCATCCGTTATACTGTCCACTTCCTAACTTGTGAGAGCCATGCTGAACGGATGAAAGGCTGGCTTTGTGTCAGTTATGAATGCCTTTCGGAAGCTATGGGCATGGTATTCCTTTGGTTAATTGCCTAGCCATTTATTTCAGGCTCATCATGGCCAGTAATCAAGATGTTTTACCAGTATTAGGGGCATTAAGACCTCGTTCCTCTCTTAATACTTGTATCAGAACTGTTTCCATCTTCCTGACTGATTGTCCAATCTATTACATGGGCTAGTCAGACTGTGAAAACGACCTGCTTCCCTGCCTTGCTGACTATGATACAGTTGCAGTACAGTGCTACACTATTTCTACCTGAGACCAGCATAAATCCTACACCAATATTTCCAAAATTAGCTTCCGTAGACATGACTTCCTCCATGACGTTGATATTAGTGGTGTCCTGCCCTTTCCAACCATATCAACCTTTTCCCTGTCAATGTCAGAAAGGTTGGCATTTGCCACCCAGCCAAACAATGTCACTCCACAGCCCACTGCCCTCTATGTATCCAACCTGGTCATGATTCAATTTGCTCTGCTCAGACACGCACGTGTGCCAATTGTGCTAGCTCCCATGATGTATTTCATTGGGGCTGCCCTATCTACAAGTTTGAGTCTGAAATAGCAATTTTCAGATTCAAAAATGGCCTCACTTTACACAAAGCCACACAGGCAGCATGTTGATGAGTTTTTTTCTCTCATGCTCTATTCCAAAAATGTCCTTCGCCTTGCCCCTCCCCTTTCATCCCAAGGTTTCTACATCACCCCTGTATCTCTTCCTCATCCTACTTCTACCCCTTCCTCTCCCAATCAAATTCTTTTGCCATTCTAAATCCAGTTACTTGTATATATTCTCTATTCTTGTATATATACTCTATTCCAGATAATCCAATAACTATTTCCCTGTTACCTTCCCCTCTTTCTCCTTGCTGAATCATCGCACAAGACAAGCTTGTTGACTATGATGCTCCACCCCATCTTTTCCTATCCTATCCTTTACTGCCACCCCTCAAACATCTGTCCCCTCTTCTCCCCTCATTGAAAACCTTTGTTTTACATGCTTCCACAACCAACTCTACTTTAGAAACTCTTGAAGACATTCAAAAATATCTAATTATGAACCAAGATAACTTACCTACACCTCCAATCTCACTGCTCTTATTCCTTCTACACTCAAAGTAATTTCTCATGTTCCTTCAATACCCCTTCATCCTACTCCCTCCTAATGCATCTCATTCCTTCCTGCTTCAGCTGCATCATCCCCCTTCCTTCCCCATTATCCATTCTGCTTCCCCCTGGATGAGACCCTTTGTCACAACAACCCCTTCCCTGGATTCTCTCCCTTAACTGATCTAATTGCTCTTAAAAACCTTTTTCCTTTGTTAATCCTATTTTATCCTATGAACATCCTTACAAAATCCCACACTTCCTCTGACACCTCTGATTTAATAACCCTACATTCCTAAACTGCTATAAGACTTCTGACATGAAGCACATTTAATCATCAACTAACCCTCTCTTTACTCTTTTCACGATCACAACACGCCTTTCTATAGTACTGTATGACCTTTGATGTCTTACACATTTATATTGCTTTGTAACCATCAACCAAAATTAAATTATACACATCCATATTGCAATCCAAAGAAAGAATATAATTCTAATAGAATTAACCCATTTACGACTGGTGTCCCATATATGAGATACCCAGAAATATAAACATTGCCAGGCGTCCTGCTAGTGTGACATTAGATCGGAGCTTGTGCTCCGAATGCATCACAGGCTGCAGCCGGCTCACGGGCAGAATCTGAGCAGGCCCTGCATGCCAATTTTGTAGCCACCCCAAAAATATTATTTTTGTCTTCAAAAATTACCAGCGGTAGTAGGTTTGAAAAAAAAAAATATATCTACATCTATATCTATATCTATATCTATATCTATATACATATATATATATATGGTGAGGAGGCCTTATTCGTTTGTGATGTAATATTACACAGGAGTCTAGACTTTGTGGCTAGGCCTAAGCTGTGTATAGCCAGCGCATCCACTACAAATCATGACACATTTCCACATCACTGGTTGTTATGTCATGATGGCTATAGCCTTCATTGTCACCAAGGGATATATAAAAATTGTAAAGAAAAAGGTCAAAATAAAAGACAGAATCAAAACAAGTTGAAATGCTACATCCCTACCTGTTCACCCGAGTGGATATTCCAAAGCCGAATGGTTGAATCGAGAGACGAAGAAGCAGCCATGGTTCCTTCAGCATTGACGTCTACTGAAATTACACCAAGGGAGTGGCCTTCCAGTGTGTGCATGGCAGACAGCTCTCCTTCCACACCATCGCCTGTCCACCGCCAAACCTTTACAAGGTCATCTAACCCACCCGACACCACATACCTCTGCTCCCTGAAAAGCAGAGGAAGTTGGAAAAGTAAATTTGATATCAACAAATTTTGCATTGATACAGTACTCAAAATAATACTTTAAGAATTTCTGCATGACAATTTTATAACAATATTTCATTGATGCTTAAACCTAACTTTTTTTTCATCTTGGATATCATGGCTTTCCTAATTTAAAAAATTCTTAAAATAGTGAGTCTTAATAGTAAAGTAATTTGAATACCCAGCACAAAAGTGAGTATTTGTCCATACTCACGTATCAGGCAGATTATCTCTGTCCTTCTCATTTTCCTCATTCTCTTTATTCTCCTCTCCATTTTCTTGCTCTTTGTCTTCACTTGTTGACTCCTTTGATTTATCCTTAGGTACATAATGTCCCCAGGCACAAGCCCAGATACCTTCGGAATGTGAATTCTCACGTTGTGTGCAGTAGTGAAAACTGAAATTTAAAGTTAAATAAACCTTTGTAAAAATAGTTATGCATGAAGATACTGGAACAGGACTGCAAAATAGCTTTTACCTTCTGGGAATTGTTTGGAAGAGATTTCGAACAACAAACCTTTATACACATAAATAAAAAAATAAAAAATCAATCAATATCACAAATTTATAATATAGGAACTAGAGAAGTAATAAGCAAAAAACATAATGCAGGAGTAAAACAAACTTCTTTCTTCCATCAAACCCCAAAAATAATCCAGCTGCTTCACAGCTGTAGCAGATAACACCTACCAGATATTTAATGAAATATCATGAGGCAGACAACACAATCAAAGGGTCTAATGGGTACCTACACAAATAATGGCAGCTGGAATTCACATCACCTGCAAGATGCTAATTCTCAGCTCTCATGAAAACACCAAGATGCCATGTCACAATGCATATAATGTCATTGTCAAATGAATGTTCTTATGTGAGTGCCCTATCTTATGTACAACATTTTGAAGGTGACAGCCCTCAGAGGACCTCATTTATAGTCAAAAGACAAAATACAAAATATATCAGTATCCACATTACTCAAAGTAGACCTTTATTAGGCAGGATTGTCAAAGAAAAACTATTTCACTTTATAAACTTCAGTGACTGGTAGTGTTGTCAAGGCAGAAGGGAGCAAACCATATCCATTTCTTGGCAAGTATTAATAGAAAGCCAAATATCACATTTTCTGGTATGTCAAAGCTAGAACAGTGTCAATATGAGGCCTTGCTATAAAAGAATAAAATATGACTTCAATCTTTCTAGACTATACTCTAGAAGAAAAAAAATATGGCTGACTCTTATCATCACAAGGGCACCTGACATTTCGGGTTCAAAGAGTTTTTGCAAAAAGGAATATAACTTGCTTTCCTGGAAATTATCAGGAAAGTTGTCCCATCCTCTTATTTCCTTATCCCATTTTAAAAAGTTGATTTGCAGAAATGGTAAATGCAGCATACATGAGGTTACATCTATCTCAATTTATCAAACACTATCTCATGACAGTAGAGTAGTCTCATATTGCCAATCTATCTTTAATAACGAAAGTCTATTCCAGTTATCCGATGTACCTTTTTTATGTCAATATCAGAAAGTCATAAATATCTTTTCGGGAAGAAGAGAGCAATTCATAAGGAAAACTTTCGTGTCGAATATGGGCTGCCCCTTTCATATGTCATCGTCATTGGGAGGGTCCTTCTCCAAATCCATTCATTGCAAAGATTTAATTTGTGTCTTGAGCAAGAAAAAATCCAAAATGCACCGAAATTAATCAATAACAATTTTGCTGTATCGTCAACACCAATCAAAGCCGTACAAATAAATAAATAAAAAATATATATATAAGCCGAAAAAGATGCTACTTACCATCCTGTTTTGTTTACGTTTAGCGACAGCGTGGTAACTTCGCCGGCCGCAGGTAGATGGCTCTGCTCTGAAGCGGATACTGATACATTTGAATTAGAGTTGTCATATTTATTCTATCGTATATCTTATATTACCAATCAGCTTATTTAATATATAATAGTCATCTTCAGCATTTCATGAACACATGCGTACTTTCTCACACGTAATGATGCGGCGTATATATTCATTTGAAAACGATAGAAACCAACTAATTACCACACAAACGATAAATTAATACCATCCTCTAAAAAATACTTACTTCGCGTATATTTCTCCACGACAAAAAACAATTCAACAAGTCCCCTATCTCACAAAAAGGTTTAAGTCCGTCGATCAACCGCCGTGAGATTCGTAAACAAAGATGGCGGAGGAAGCGTCTTAGCGATTTAGGCGGCGTTTGAATAATGTCTTTGTGTGATTGGAAAGAGACAGAACAAGTATCTTGTTTGTTCTGAAGAGGCTGGAAGTACCATGAAGCTCCTAAAACCGCCTTGGATCAACCATGATGGTGAGTAGGTCAAGTATATTTGGGGGAGTTATTCAAGGTATTGTTTGGGCATGTGACCTGACCTGACCTCCTGTCTTTAGACGTCAAACCATCTGATATAAGGTTACGTGTCATGTGGTTTACTATTTTGGGGTGTCGGAGGGTCACACTGAAATAGCTACGGGAAATCACACTATACTATTGTGAGAAGATTGAGCCGAAAGGTGGCGGTGCAGGTGGATGGCTTGACACATCGCTTGAGTAAGTTAACGTGCGGTAAACACTTTTATACCGTCTCTGAAGGGTATCAACGTGTGTAATAACTGTGATGTACCACATATGTGTTCTTTATTGCGCGAAGGCCGTATTGTATTTGATAGTGTCGGTAATTTGTGTTTATATCGAGCAGTTGGAAATCTGAAGGGATGGAGTGCATGTTGAACATTTGATGGCATATTTGGAAGACATGGTTCGGTTTATATGTATTTGCCGAATGGTATACTTTAGTTACAGAATCGTTGCCTAGATTCTTAAGAAAGTTATGCAATGTCAATATTAATGAATTTAACATTAATGAACTTGTGATGTGCATTGTCCAGATATAGAATTTAATTTTGTAGACACCAATGCCAGTGATGATATTTGTTGGAAATATATGGATTGCACGTGAGAAATTAGGAAATATGTAAATGATACTCTTAAAGTATAATGACATATTTCAGATAGTGAAATAAATGCAACATTGAGAAGGCCAACATAGGTCTCTTATTTACTGCAAAATGACAAAAATATCCGCTGCATATCGTTGCTCAGAGACTAAGTCCAAGACTCGCTCACACAGCCACAGTCCTTAATATTGCATTTTCTGTAAGGTAGCACTAAGTGTTAAACCATTTACAACGGATGTCCCATACATGAGACACCCAGAAAAATAAACATTGCTGGGCATCCACCAGTGTGATGTTGGATTGAAGCTCGCGCTCCAAATACGTCATGGGCAGCAGCCAGATTCCGGGCCAGCCAGCCAGCTGTATGGGAGTATATATGAATCTATATTTATGCTGGTGTTGCATAAATATAGATTTCTGTAGGCCTATAACAAGGTAAAACAAATATGTCGCAAAAAATTGAGAACGTTTTATATACTGATTTATTCCTGTACAGTTATGCTCATTCACTGTGCAATAACATCATATCCCTAATGAAATAGTGTCCTTAATTCATCTTCCAATTAATGACATTGTCCTCTACTTTGCTTATTTTATTTATTCTTGCTAATATCTAATCACCAACACTATGAGAAACATAATTATAATGATCCATGAAAGCTATTACATGCAAATCAGGTTAAATTGTTCTGTTTGTGTATAATCAGTAATTATGAAATGATTGGAACTCATAGTTAAGGTTAACTCTGTCTGCTCTTCTAAACGGCCATGATGGTCCACTGCTTACAAAAGTTCGCTGGAAACCGATACAATTTATAATTATCCGCCCTTGCAACTCGATCATTATTATTGCATTACTAATATAGTTATTTCATAATGTTATCTGTAAGAATTTCAGTGTAATAACCTGCAATATACGGTGTGTATACGCGTGGTCTTCATATTTTGGGTACCACTCAGTGCAGTGCAGATGATACATGATGTATTTTGGCACATGCGCAGATAGGTGTATACGGTCTGTCTACACTCGCATGTGGCATAAAGTAGCATGCCATCACAGTCTCAATATGGAGAGCACTCTAGAAGAGGCAAGCATATATGTATGCTATAGCAAGATAGAATTTAGACTGATTACTTATTTAGAAAAGAGATGGCTTTCGATATCTACAAGCTCCATTTAGCCAGTAGTAGTTACAGGGTGTAAGGTTATTGGACTTTTCTGGAGTGTTGACAGGCATGGAGGTTTTTGCACAAACTTGATCAACAATACTCTAGTGGTTACTAGAGTATTGTTACTCGTATTATGTGAAACAAAAACTATTGATTTGTTTGCACTAGTCAAATTGTGATAATAATTCATGTATATGTATGTATGCCATACAAGTCAAATTACTCCCAAGATTGTGAATTATCTGGAGAAGTTTTATGTGTTTAGTTCCATAGATACACTTTGTATATAGTATGAAGAATAGGGAACAGCATATGGTAATTTTCAGTGAGATCTCCAGTGTGCATGTACAAATTTCCTTTTTGATATGCTGGAACCAATTTCTTCCACCTTAGGTTGAAATTTCCACAACTTGTGCTTCAATAGTACTAATAAGTATCACTTGTCCTTCTGTAAATCTGGATAATTCAACTAAACCAATATCCAGTTTCAGAGGCAATATGATCTACAGATAGAAAATAAGGGTAGTAAGTGAATTTGTAGATTCCTTTTGTCATTGCCGTGTGTTCAGTTAAAGGTAACAGTTTTGTATTTCTTAAAATATACGGCTGTCTTTTAGGCCAAATTTATTTATAAACAGCAACTTTGAATGCTAACACTCTGAAATTATATTCTCTATTTAAAAAGCAGCTGAAAAAGAAATTCACCAGTGGCATAAACTTTATTAAAATTGTTATATATTTGCAGGTGACAAGGCAATCTTCAGTGTTGACCTACATCCTGATGGTTCAAGATTTGCGACAGGTGGACAAGGACAGGATTCCTCTGGAAGGGTTGTGGTGTGGAACCTGAAACCAGTTGCTTTAGAGAAATATGAGGAAGATGAGAAGGTAATAATCATCAGATTTTTTTTTTTTAATCAAAAGAGCAAGCCTCTAAACCAAAGGTGTCAAACTCAGGACCTGCAGTCCAAATGTGGCCCGCTGGATGGTCATCAGTGTCAGACTGGGTAATGAGAATAATTATTGGTCTGTGAAGTTATAATCATTTTGAAATATCAGTCTTTTTAATGATGATATGGTGAGAAACCAGATATATACCTTTGTTGGTTCTCAAAATGGTAACTGAAATGAAAAGTGGCATGTGGAGAGAGTGACACCCCTTCTCTAAAATAACATTTGCATTGAATGATCTTATGGATACATTGTTGTATGTGTATGTATATGTAGCAGACTTCTGATGACATGATGGATATTAATATCAAATGGGTTGTTACTTTTGTCTACTATTTTCTTAGTAGTGCCCGTTCCAAAAGTTTTGAGAAATCATAGGGGAAAAAATTCAAAATCACATATGGTACAGTAAATGATAAGATAGGTGAACTACAACAGTAACATTAGGTGTTATTTTGTTGAATAGTAGTGAAATAGATGTATTAGTAAGTATGTTGAAAAAAAAAGCTTCACATAATGCCTATTTGAAAGTGTTATTTAGAGTTACAAAAAGTCAAATGTCGGTCCTAAATTCTGCTTTGATATTACAATATATTTTAGTGTAAGGAAGTATACTAATTTTGTGAAATAAATTTTTCCTTCAGGTACCGAAGTTGTTGTGTATGCTAGACCAGCACTTGGGTGTGTGAATTGTGTGAGGTGGTCTCAGAGTGGACGTTTCTTAGCTTCTGCTGGAGACGATAAAGTTATTATCATCTGGCAGCAGAGCAGTTATGGAGGCAAGTCCTTTACTCATTTTAGAGTATAGGATTACAAAGAATCAGTGAAGTTGTCAGTGGCCCAGTCAGTAGTAAAAATATCAAGACAATGAGTTAAAAAGGAAGATGTTGAGACAGATAGTGTATTGAGAACATTTGTTCTTGTTTGGTGAAGATCTGTTCCAGATTAAGATATTTTTCAATTCGTATGACATTTACATATTCACTTTTATATCTCTTCAAATATGTTTATTGATAAATTATTAAGAATTTCCTCAGCTTTATGTCACATGATCCTAAAGTTAAATGTTACCAACAGGTGGAGCTGTATTTGGTTCAAATGTTGTGAATGTTGAATCTTGGCGAAGTGTCACAACACTAAGAGGCCACAATGGGGATATCCTCGATGTAGCTTGGTCTCCAGGGGATGTTTGGCTAGCATCTGCTTCTGTAGACAATAATGTTATTGTATGGAATACTGCAAAATGGCCAGGTGAGTAAGAGTAGATTTTTAAAAATTATTATTTTAAAGATATTT
>NW_020869040.1:502953-515453 GCF_003789085.1 Penaeus vannamei | reverse complement strand
TTCCAGTTAGGTTGATTTAAGATAAAATGCATAATATTATTTTGTTTCAGTTATAACTCTAAAGAATAGTTCTCAAGCATAGTTGGAACTCAAATAAGCGTTTCAAGAATGGTCTTGAGGGTGTGGGACATTTAAGAAATGAAAAATGTTAAATGTGTGAAATAAGAATGTATTTAAATCGTAATTTTGAAATATTAGGTATTACTGACGCTTTGGGAACACAGAGTTGCAAATAGGTAAAGAATGCCAAATCTATTATAAATGCAACATGGAAATAATGTTTCCTTCCTGAAAGTTACCAGCCAGCCATAAAAATCTGTTCAAGGTTGCATAGAAAAAAAGTATGGGAGTCTGTTCTACATGTAATGAAGAATTTATAGTTCAAAAACATATGTTAGATTGTCAAACAAGAAAAAAGAAATAAAGGTTCTATTTCTTCTATTTTTTATATGTTTTAAAAACTGATTGCAACAATACAGTTGCAGGACTGAAAATCCAAATAAATCATATGAGGCCAGCTTCTCGTCCAGTCAACAAGAGAAGAGCAAGATAGTAGTTGAGAAAGTGGATGGGGTGGTGGAGCCCAACGTCACCAGTCGACCCCCTCTGGCATTCAATTCAAACACAAACACATCCCCAAGCAAGGAGCATCAGCTCCTCTCCCTGCTGAATTCAATGGGGTTCCTGCAGGTCTGCCTGCAAGATTTGAAAAGTGAGTGGAAAATTCTCATTCATTATTGATATATTTATAATTGTTGGATTATAACTGTGTGTTTTAATAGGAAATTCCCCAAGGAAGTTTTTGAATTGAATTACAAAAGGAGCAATATATATTTCATGATTTTATTTTAGCAGTGAAGGCAGTTTATCAGTAATGCCCTCTATTTGATTTCTTTTTAGCAATGTTCATGTTGTATTGTATTTAGTAATATTTAAATTATTTTGTTGATACCTGTGAAACTAAAGTTCATATTCCCTAACAGATCAACTAATGGTTCAGAAAAACAAATGGATGGACAGATTACAACAATCTCAAGTAAGCGCAAGCATGAAGATGCCCAGCCTATTATGGTCAAGCGCAAACGTGGCAGACCACCCTTATATGAAAGAGCTGCAGCCCCACCACCGAACCGTGTTCCCACTCCACCTCCTGCACAGCCAGTGGTATCTTCAAGACCACAGGCTGTTTCACACACACAGGGAGAGCCTTTAAATGTTCTACCTGAAGCATCACTCTCTAAGTCTGCCAGAGTTCAGGTATTATGAAGAAACTTGCATTTTCCTTTCTTCTGTTCTTTATTTTGTTATATGAATATGTATATATATTTTTTTTTTTACAGAAGATTAAAGTGGTTGTTGATAATCACAAACCTAAACTTTAAAAATGTCTTTTTTAACAGATTCCCGGAGAGAATTCAACAGATGGTCCCCCTCCACTTCTGATTGTAGAAAACGATTATCGAATTGGGAATCGTGTTGGTATGGGTGGTGGTACACCAAGTCTACACAGAGTCAGCAGAACACAGCTAAATGTTGTGAGTTGGGTGGCTTACCTTACATCTCAAGTCACTGCAGTTGTAGCTACCACAGATGCTGCTGCACTAACCTGTCATGACAAATCACTCCACATATTTGATATAAAGACAGGTAATTTAGCTCATCTTTTTTCTTTCACATTGTTATAATTCATTATTATTCCTCATCCTTCCTCCCCATCTTTCCCATCCTAGTCTCCTACTTTGTCCTTCTGCTATTCATCCTTATCCTTATTTCATTCCTCAGTTCTAAAAAAGAATTTTTGAAGAATCTTTTGAGTGAGAAAGGACTTGACATCCTATTTAAATACAAAGGCTTGTTGATAATTTTTTGAATTGTTTATAATTTATTTTTATTTATGTATTATATTTTGTGTAATTATTTATTGTTCAAGAAGAAAAAAATTCTTTGTATTTAGTGCCACATCTTATTGATTAATGTTAATGCAGTTAGAGTATATTATAGGTGTAAGTATATGGACACAAATTACGTATGGTACTTTAACTTTCCAGGGGAAATGATGTTACCCCAGTACAGCTTCAAGGAAAGGCATCACAGCTTTTCGTCCATGAGAACTGCTTGATGGTTATAACAACAGAAGCCACTCTCACAATCTGGGACATCAGTAAGAAGAAGCGAATTCTCTCAGAGACCATTCGACATTTAGGTAGTGTATTGTTTGTATTATATCTGTACATTCAAACTGAAAAAGCAGGTTTTGGAGAGAGAGAGAGAAAGAGTGAGAAAGAAAGAAAGGGAAAGAGGAAGAGAAAGAGAGAGAGTATAGATAAAGATATATATCGATATATATAGATGTTATATATGAATATAGATATTAGATATAGATATATAGATATTATATATAGATGTTGTATATAGATATAGATATTATATATAGATATAGATATATATAGATATATAGATATATGAAGATATAGATAGATATTATATATATATTATTATATATACATATATATCACACACTCACTCACTCACTCACTCTATGGAATTGAGAAATATTTACATTAAGACTGCAATCACTCTTGGATTACTTCTGGAAGATATTTGCCACCTACCATTATCATGTTTACCATCCATACTTGTTTCTAATTTTTTAAGTGCTTCTTTTTGTCCTTCATCTATTTCAAGAATCATTATTAAGTCATTCATTTATTTATTATAGTTGAAGGGCGTAACGGCGGAGTGAAGGCTGTCCAGCTCACTGCTGAAGGTACACCAGTTGTACTGCTTGCATCAGGAGAAGCCTTCACCAGATGCCATGACCTGGAGGCTTGGCTTTTTTAGGTGATTCTGCCAGTGTACGGCGAGTCCTGCAGCCAGAATACACAATGCTGCCTCCCTGTCATCAAAGTGAATATAAAGCAAGACCTCTTGCTAGTCTCTTGCACCAGACTGCTGCCTAGTAAGTATAAATGTAATGATTTGTGTCAGAGGATAATTTCCTAGCAAGATCCTTTTGAGCATTACTAGATGAACACATACATGATAGTAAAGGTATTATATACCGTTTAAAAGAAGTAATATGTCATATGTACTTTCAGTTCTGGCTCTTCAAGAGTGACAAGACCTCTGATCCCAGATGATGCCAAGCAGAACTTGACTGAGGTCTTCATCAACCGCATGCTGACATCTGCCCAGTATCTCAGAGCAGCCCAGGATTACAAATTTTGGTTGAAACGTAAAATTCAATTCTTCATAAAAGAGGGTAGGTTTTTGTTAGTATTCCATGTTTTTATTTTGAATACTAATTCAGCTTCTCTGTTTTGTAAATTTTTTGAAGTTTGATTGTGAATTTGATATTTTAATTTCTCTTTTTTAAGGGCTTGAAAAGAAATTGCGAGATGTATTTGATGACCTTCTGGGACCGAGACATAGTGGATCTATGGACAATCAAGATCAAAATGGATGGATGCCCAAGATCATGGTGTGTTATTTCAGTAAATTTAAACTACTTACCTACGTGAAATTGAGGAAAGGAAATTGTTCATCAAACAATCATTATGAAATGCAGAAAATTGTATATTTCATGTTTAGTTATCTTTAGGAAGCACTTTTTTTATGTCTTGTATACCAATCATGGTAGTGAAGTTTATTTAAATCATTAGTCTTTCTAATTTTTTTCTGAAACTTTCCAGGACTTTGATAAAAAGAGTCTGCTTGAAGAGTTCCTTCGAGAGATTCTGCTTGCTGAGAACTCCTTGCAGCTACAGAGGCTCTATTCTGAGTATAAGGAACAGCTGGAAGGCAACCTTATAGACACTATTTAATGTAGCATACTTGGGCATACAATTTTGATATAATACTGATATTTCGAGAAGTACTGTAATCTTTATCTCGTGACCAATATCTTGAATTTAGATGCTGTTAGTGCTTATATGTCTTTAGTTGAATTTTAGCCATGGATTTTGTCGTCATGAGTTGTAGAAAGAAATGAAGGCTGACTTCTTATGAGGCACCCCAATATCTTGACAAATTTGGAAATTGATTTTTGTGGATAATTGCTAACCCAAAATCATTACATAAACTTGAGGTAATCAGATAAATAACTCTATGAAGTCAATCTTATTAATTCTACTCCTTTTTAAAAACAGTCCCTGCCTTTTGTATAAATATTGTATTTTAGGGTTTTGTGCATAGTGTTCACATGTGATGACGATAGTAATAAGACTGGCGATTAGAAAGCAGCCATTGCTATATGATAATATACATATTTAAAACTGGTGAATAGCATGAACTAGCAATAAGCCAGCTTAGTTCATGTATTGCTCTATTATGCATATGTTTAACTATAAATTGATGTTATTCAAGACAAAGATCACTGCCAGTGACATCTCTTGCCTTAAACAAGTTTATAAACTCGATAATACTGGCTTTCTTACATTGAGCCAGATATTATGAGGTTGGCTCTGACTACTCAACTGCCAGAAGAACTGTTTCCACTCACTGCCAGATCATATATATATATATAAGAGACCCGGTGTCTGCTACATGGTAGAGCATTAGTTATCAAATAACTGACCTCGTACCTGTAGCTCCTTACCCTCCCTGATGCACTGCCAGTCGTAAAAATGAACTTAAATTAGAAAGTTGGTACATAGGAAGTGTGGGTATGAATGTTTACAATGATGTAAGTTTACCTGTATAATCATGCAATTAAGTGTGAAATTCATGAAAGTTAGCAAGCATAAATGCTAGTGAATGCTGTACATAAGTATTCATTATATTAATGACAATCTTTTTGTGCAGCAAAAAAAAAAAAAAAAAAAAAAGTCAAGCTGTATGAGGTTACCATTTTAGTAATTAATGCATCAGTCATCCATCAGTTCATTTCACTTTCATTTATTTTTGCAAATTACAATCGAAACCATTCCTGTTTTCAGCATCCTGATGTCTTTCATACATAAAAATGAATGGAGTGATTTTTATCCTCTTCCTTCCTTTATTTATTACTTTTTTATTATTACTTTATTTTTTTGATACTTCTTAAAAGGAGAGGAGATTATAATATTAAGTTTTAAACTATACTGAACACTGCCAGCATTATATGAGACATTTGTGATCTTTGTATTTTCTGTAATGCAACATATACAAGGCTTAGTCCTGCACAATTACTGCCAATGATAATTAAGACTGAAGGATAGTAAATGAACAATTTCAAAACAACGTATATTACATATTTACAATATCAACTGCGTTTTACTTTAACAAACCCTGAAATCATAAATGACTTCTATGATTACATAATGATGACAAAGAGCAGTACTTACTCTTTGTGATAAATATACATAGTGAAGTGAACAAGTGTGAAGAAATGACCAAATCATGTTAATCCCATTACAAATCCAAAAAGTTGATGTCCCTCATCTTCAAAATCAAATTAACCTTTTTTCCTGTAACTGATGAGGCATTTAAACACACAAAATACTTGGAAAATACAAAATCTCACCTTAAATGAATTTGGGAATGTTTATATTTTTTCTGGTCTAGTCCTCTGAAATCATGAACATAAATTGCAAGAAAAAATAAGTAAATAAATTATATAGTTCTCAATTACTTACACATTGGATTGTCACACTGAGTAACTTGGTTTCACAAAAAAGGCTCAAAGTACCCTAGTTTAATTATATTTGCACTAGCACTTTCCTAAATATTCCTACAGGTGATGATTGCATCTATAGGTATCTATCAATGTCTTCAAAAAACAAATGTCACTTCAACAACGGAATCCCATACTTTGTAAATATTAGTGCTTATTCCATTTACAACTTCGGTGGAAGCTCTTAATCATTCTTTTCCTGCCTGTAACATTGTGTTCAACCTTTCACAAATTGGAAATTATAACAAATTGACAAATAAAATGTTAGTCACTTTAATCTCACTGAAGGCATTTGTGAACCAGGAATTTATAGAGAATGTTGAATATGTTTGAAAGAAACATAATAATAAATTCTAGCTAGCCATACACAAATCAGTAACAGTTAATGGTTGAATCTTCCTCTGACAGTTAGAACACAGATCTCAAGGTAACAATTAGGATACTGAAAACAAGCTTTTAGTTTATAGAAGAATATCTGTAATTTCCACATACATAATGGTATAAATATTAATTTTCCATTTCAACATCAAAATATCTTTAATCTGTAGGAAATTGCCTAGAAACTATTTCTGCATGTGTATATCACATGTCTTAACTTCTTTCATTAATATGCAGCTTTACATATTAGTAATTTCCAAATAATGACCATAATTATAACATTTTGTTCCAGGGAAAAAATATAGTTGTGCCCATTAACTAAATAATTTACAATTTCTTAAAAAAAAAAAAAAAAAAAAAAAATGCTGCCTAAATTGATTCACTATACAAACTGCTCTGTACTCTGTGCTGACAAATCAAGTATCCTCCAAGCAGCTCTGGAATCCAGCTCTGTCTGGTCTCGACATAACACCCAAACATACTGAACGCGTAGCACTTTGCTTGGATCCCCTTCCACAACCTGAAAAATTTAATAATTATTGATACTAATTTACAAAAAATAAAAGTCCTCAGTGTATCATAAATAAGTATGTGTAAAAGTACTCAAATCGGCCACAGTTTACCTCCCCCTTTTGATTTCGTAGACACATAATCTGTTGCGACTGGAAGGATATGGCGAGAACTGGTCCCTCATCCATTACTTTCCCCATGACCAAGTCCACATTGTCAACATCTAAAACCTGGTTAGAACAACACCTAGTAAATTTTTTTTTAATAATTATATTCACAATCTCACTGAACTATCTTTCATGAACATAAAATCCACAATGGATTAAGTTTATGAATCAAATAAAATTATTTTTTAAGAAGAGGAATGTATACATCAATTCTGAAGAGAAAAATAAATATGACATTAACTCACCTTTGAATCAAATTTGAAACCTAATTGATAAGCTTGCTTTACAGGTGTTGCTAATACAGAAAAGGCTCGCTCATAACACCAGTCCTTAAGGATCTAAGGAGAGAGGAAAAAAAAAAATAATAAAAATAAAAAAATCAAGATGAAAACCTTTACACTTCCAAGATTTTATCTTTGCTATGCATCATACCTGTTTTAAGTACTATCCTTGTTTTGTTCTAATAATTCTAAATACATCTGAAAGTTTCCACACTGCAGTTATATATATCAAAGTTACTGCATCAATAAGATGTAAGTCAGTCGGAGAGACACCTATCAACTTTATAACATTTCTAAGGTTTTAAATCTTCCATCACACTGAAAATACAGAAAACACCCTTCTTCACTATTAATTACATAATAGTATGTAAATAATTTTTAACAAGAAACCTTAAAGAAACCAACCTCTAGATCTGGTCTGATCATAGCTTCTAAAACATTTGGAATCATATCATATTCACATTCTAGAAGAAACCGTTCTTTGTCGAATGTTGGGTCCATTTTGCATATCTCAGTCAAGGCTTCTGAGAGCTCAGTACGCTGGAAGACTCCACCAAATAATTCTGATACCTTTAAAAAGTTCATGAAAAAGTACATTAATCACAAATAAATCAAGCTTCCAAGAGAATAGCTAAATTCATATCATTTTATATATGCCCAAGAAAATAAAAGTTCATTCATGGCAATAGAAAATAACATTCATGTTCAAGTAGCAAAGAAAACTGTTATATTTATGTAGTTTCGTAGATTTTCCATTATATGAAAAAATTTAAACCCTAACATCACAAAATTTTCCAAAATAGGACCACTGTCCTTACCTTATCTTTCACTAGCATTGAAGCACGGACAACTGGATTATCACTCTCATCCAATTTTGTTTTCCATACCAATACTCTGTTAACATATGGGTTATTGTCCTTGAAATTTTGCCAACTTTGAGCAAACTGAGAGTCTTTGTGTAGGACCATACCACTTGCCTCTGTGTTAGCCTGAAAAAAAATATATTTGTTGAACCTAATGATTGCTGTAACTCATTTAAATGCAACTAAAATATATTGTATGGAATATTGAAATATATAATTCAATAAACTCCTATCAAGGTAATTAACCACAATTAAAAAAACTCAAATAAATTAAAGTAAGAAGAAATAAAACAATTCAAATCTTGGAATATATGATTTGACTGAAGATATTATAAAAAAAATATATCATTTTTTCATATTAACTATGATTGGGAGGACTATTACTTATAAATGAAATAATACAGGTTTTGCTGATCTTAATTCTTCTTAGAACAAAGTTATCTCCGTAAGGGCAACTTCCATCCTTGACCAAACATCAAGTCACTACTAATGACTGGAGGAGATACCTGAATGCACAATTAGCTATTGGTTGGTGGAAACCTCACAATGTTTGTTTATCCTGACCAGGTGAATATTATGAATATTCCCTAAACCCTCTTCTTAACATAACTTCTCTTTTTAAAATGATGAATTAGTAAGAATTGTGCTTCTGATTTACTAGTATGTCTTACAAGAAGACTCATACAGCCGATAAAAAAAAAAGAGAGAAAGAAAGAAAGAAAACATGCACATATGAAATCCACAGAATCAGTACTTCTAAAAACACACCTGAATAATCCTCTGTTCTGCTTCAGGGTCTCGTTCTACTCTTTTTCTAAGTTCCCGAGGAGCTCTGTAAACCCTGGCTCCAGCACCACCAAATGTGGAGTGGTCAATCTCTTCTTTCACAGCCTTGGCAGTTTCAGAGATGGTTTTGAATGTCTGGGTCTTGCTTAATTCCTCTCCTTTTTGTGAAATGGTCTGGCTAACCTTTTGTGCCTGCCTTGTTGCCTCTTCAGTCATTTTTGCTGAAAAGAAAATTATATTACCCTTTTCGCACTTCTCCATGGCAAGAATGTCTTGATTCTTTTACACTTACAACCCCTCCATTATTTTTTAAATACAAGCAAAGGAGAAAAATATACGTAGTAATAAAACTATTCTACAATCACTTACAGGCTTTCTGAAGGATTTCTGCCTTCTGAGCTTCTTCAACTGTTTCTGAAACACGTTTCTTCAAGAATTCTAACTGCTGCTTAGCCTTTTTGCTTCCTTCTGCTGTTTCCTCCTCTACAGACTGGTATTTCTCTCTATAAGAGAAGCAATATCTAGTTTTAAATTGGCTACAAATGGAATGTACAGGGTAGATTTTTCCCTGTATGCAGTCCATCTTTATGAGCAAAATTTAAATAAGAAATAGTTTTTTGAAGCCACAAACATAGTTAAAACAAATCAGCAAGTTTAAAACCTAGCTCCCAAAACCTCACCTGGCTTTCTGCAAGGCTTCAGATTTCTCAAGCTTTTCCATATCTTTTCTAAATTCCTTCAAGCTCTCTTTCATCTTCTGATTTCTTGACATTTCTTCTCGGAGATTCTCGATAATTTTCCTAAGAATGTTGGTGGTCTTTGTGGTGGAGGTGGTGCACTGTAAAATCTCTGCAATATATGAACTTCTATTAGGTGTTGAATCTTAAAAGGTTGCTAAGAGAATATATCTATCATGAATATTAACCACACAAAATAAATAATATTAAAATTAGAAAAAAAATTAAAGTTTAATACAAATACATTACAATTTTATTGTACAAAATATGAAGTAAATGAGGATTCTATCTCAACCCTATGATGACAGAGCCAAATTTGGAAATGTGATGCAAATTATGCAACAGTCTAAGACTTTCTAGCTAGGCCTAAGCTATTTACAGCCCGCTTGGCTGTTGTGAGTCATGACTGTAAATACGACACAGGCCATTACGTTATAACAGCTATAACCATACACATCACTGATGGATTAACATCCACTTCCTATTTCTTAAAAAGAAAATGCAGGCTACACAAGCAGAATTAAAGTTAGCCACCTGTAAGGAGTGATTGCTGAGTCCTTGTGTTCCAACTGTGGATGCCAATGCCTGGCACCCAGGAACTCTTCCATTCCATGATGGAGGGTGCCTTCCCTTCACCACCAAACATCTGGAGGATCCCTGTAAAATTCAAATATAAAAAGACTGATAAGTCATGCTGAATCAAATAAAACAACTCTCTGTTCATAAAGCATTCACACAGGTAATGAAGGCTGCATTTGGAAAGTTTTACAATATTTCTGCATTATTCACAAACACAAAAAAGGGATTATGTTCATACTGTCCCAGGCTGAAGTTAAAAAAGTTTCTATTCCCTACAAACTGACAACCTACAGGTAATTCATGAACCTAAGGCCTCAACCTCCTGAATATGAAGTTTTTAAATTGTTATAGAGGCATCAGGCAAAATATTCAAACCACCTCCTATGTGTATGACTTCTATGACAGACATTGGACTGGTTCCCTATCTAATAATCAAGCACCCAGAAGGTTTAAAAGCTCATCTTACTTATGGAGATTTGCTGCCTTTGCCAGAATGCATAAAGCACACCCACCACAGCAACAGCTTGATTCATAGTGATGTTTCTTTGATTAGCAACAGACATCTATTTTTCTCTATCTCTCTGCTGTCTTTATTTCAAACCCTGATAAATTAATAATTTGCATACATTCCTAAATGTGTGTGCTCAATGCCTCAGTGGGCTTGGGTGCCTGAGTAGTTCCCTTGTGCTTTTGGAATTGGAGCCTTTTTAGTGCCACTAATCATTAGGACTCCTTTCATTCATAGCACACAAGGAAGTGGCAATTTACAGGACCTCAAAGGTCCTGTAGATCATTCAACTTGTGCCTTGATCTTTTTTTTTTCTTTTTTTTCTGTATATGAAAAGGTCATTCTTAACCAAATCCAGAATGGTTGGGTTATCATCTAGAACTACAAGTAAAAATCTAATAAAAATCAGTATGTGCACACAAAGCTAGGGCAATTTGAATATGCAACGGACAAAAAGTTGTATTCATCAGTACTATAAATAATCTACAGACACTAATGCTAGCACCACTTATTAAAGGAAAAGCTTTTGGAAAGCACCACTCAAGGCCCCAAATCCACTCAGTGCTCCCAAGTTTTAGCTTTATCTCTTTGTGCATACAGAGGTGAAGGCAATGTTTGTAGGGGGGATACTGACAGGCAGAACCCCCCATGAATCCTCTCTTTGGGCAGTTCAAAAAGGGCACAGCCAGTCACAACAATGTAAATCGTTGAAAAAAGAAAATTGTGACATCAATCAGTAAATGGTATTTGTTATCCACTGTATGCCCACTTTATTAGTAATCTGTGCTAACTTATAAAAAACATGACATTAAGAACTCTGGCTGTGTAAGGGTTTGTGGACTTAGACTCTGAGCAGTTATATGCAGAGGATATTTTCGTTATTTCATAGTAAATATGAGACCAAAGCAGCTTAAACTATATTGTATCCTATTCTACTTCTTCCCCAATCTCAAATGCATTTCATCACTGCACATGAACTTAACATAATAACTTCCCATATATTTGCTTGCATTACATCCTTAACAATCACCTCTGAAACAACAGCTGATCATGAACTCAACCCTGATCAATAAACCCAGTGAGGGTTTAATCCCTTCCTCATCACATGCCACACTACACAACTGCACTTCTATTTCTCCTGATTATTTTCAGGTTTTCATCTTTCTTGTTTTGATTTTTCATTTTTATTGCACGAACCTATGCTGAACGTTTCCCCGAAAATGCAATAAATGTCAAGAATACTGAAGTAGCAATACCAGTTATATTATCTACTTATGCAAGTGAAAATGAGGGTAATTCCTTCAATTAATACAATACCACAGTACTTTATTTTCCATCTTGTTATGAAACAATATCAAAACGAACAAGAATGTCGATCAGTGAACAGGGTGCCAGTATCATAAAGAGAGAGCATACAAAGAGAATAAAATGGGAACTTTACTTAATTCAAATCCCAAAAAGATTTTAAAAGTTTTAAGCTTTTGAAAACTTGCACACGACGAACATTGTATTGGAATTACTCTTTCTGATGCAATGTCGTCGCATTGGAACACACTGTCATCAGAATAAGGTAAATCAAGACATTATTCAACATTTTCAAAAACGAACAAAAAATAAACAAGATCAAACATTCATTCATTCAAAATACGATTCATGGTTTCTTTGAGCCGGTAGCAGACGATACTCAATTTCTCCTCATTTCTAACTTAAATTTACACTCATGCACAACACACAATGCTCCCAATAATCTCCCTAATCCCCTCCAGTCCCTAATCCCCTTAAATTATCCCTAAACAGTGGTGAAAATGCCTACTCACAGAAAAAGGCAAATGTTTCCACGCTCGGGTTATGGAGGCAGCCATTCCTTACGAGAAACTTCACCTGCAACTAAATTGTGTAATTTCTCTCGCTTTTCCCGTATTGCCACTTCAAATTACTCTTTAAAAAATAATTTGTAGTTTTTCTTCATATATTAATATATTAGATCTATTCGAGTTAGAATGAGTCATTCCACTACCAGAAATGTTTTTATATACAT
>NW_020869040.1:492953-495453 GCF_003789085.1 Penaeus vannamei | reverse complement strand
TTGCCTTGCTTTGGCAAATAAAAGAAAAAGAAAAGAAAAAGAGAGAAACATAGCATATCCCTTTTAGATCAAGTATAAAAAAGAGAAGAAAATATATGAGCAGATGAAAACAGTTTCTTTTATAAAAGATTTATTTTAGTTTTATTTATTTTTTCTTTTGCATGTCTTAGCTTACATTTGTGTCAAAGAACTGCTTGGATGATATATTCAATAATGGCAATATTACGGAGGAAGTGGTAAGGCTGCTGCTCCACTTTCGTCTTAGTCTAGCGATAGAGAGCACTATTTGTATTTGGTTCTGTAGTTTCCCACATACTTGACAATACACAGTGTGTTGTTGTTGATGTTGTAGCTTATTATCTTTACTAGTTGTAGAGTGTGTTTTGATTAAAGAAAAGAAAATGAAAGACCAAAATATAGTACAATTCACCCTTGACATAATGGTTCCTGACACTGCTGATTTTAGACACTTTGGCAGAAACTGGCAATCTGTTGAGGGAAACACTTGAAGGTCATACTTGATAAGGAACCAATTCTTGATGATTTGATGAGCTCTTACAAGCCACTATGCAGTACTATATCACTGTTTTGACTTTCCCAAGTTAGAATTAAGATGCTGTCCTGTAATAGCAGTGCAGCTATGCTTATCCATTGATATTGTATTTTGTATTAGTTCTATCTATCATGGTATTGGATTTCTATACTAGGACAAAAACTTTTTAGTCCTTTTGTCCTATTTGAAATAAGCATTGTCTTATATTAGCACCAATGGTTAATCAGTTTTATGAATGTGGGCTTATCCCCCTTAGTCCATTATGTCAAGGGCAAACTATGACTGATTTTAGGTCTGCTTTAAAATCTATACTTTTACCATTTCTTTATAGATGGTTTGGGATTTAAATAAGTATACCAGTATTAAAGAAGAACTGTTGTTAATGAACACACTTTTATGTGTTTTGTTTATTTATTTATTATAGTTTGCATTGATGGGTATGAATATTTACAAATGAACAAATAGATGTGACTTGGGTATTATTGTTACTGCTTATGGTTTTTCTTCCTAATGTAAACAATTATAATTACAGGTTCTTGTATTTTGTTGATAATTTTCTCTTTGAACCCATTTGCCTTAGGCTTATGAACTGTCCACTTTTGTTAGAGTGCTCGGTCTCTTAAGAGTCGCTCAGTAGGCCGTAGTGACTGTGCCTGCCCCCCCCCCCTCCCTGCCCCAATATTATATGATATTGGCACCATTATTATTATTATCATGACAGTATGATTACTATAATGTTATTTAAATACTACTGATGATAAAGATAATTGAATGATGAAAATATACATATATTTCCAAAATTCAAGTAAAATCGACTTCTTGGTGACTCATGGAGCATGTGTGAACCGAATTGATAGATTAAAATTACAGTGGACATGGATGTAATTTTGCTGTCCAGGGCAATTGGGGTTAAGAGCTTTAAATAAGGAGACCCAAACCATGTTATCTGTTTACTATACAAGTTAAAAGAAATCCCCTTGCTTGAATTAAATTCTTTGCTCATATGTGTATTGAGAAATGATGTGTGAATTTGTTTTAGATGAAAATAAAGCCACTCATGCACCAGTCACCTTCACACAGGTTATTCATTCTCTCTCTCTCTCTCTCTCTCTCTCTCTCTCTCTCTCTCTCTCTCTCTCTCTCTCTCTCTCTCTCTCTCTCTCTCCTCTCTCTCTCTCTCTCTCTCTCTCTCTCTTCTCTCTTTCACCTTTCTCTCTCTTTCACTCACTCACTCACTCACTCACTCACTCACCACTCCACTCACTCACTCACTCACTCACTCACTCACTCACTCACTCACTCACTCACTCACTCACTCACTCACTCACTCACTCACTCACTCACATCACACACACACTCTCTCTCTCTCTCTCTCTCTCTCTCTCTCTCTCTCTCTCTCTCTCTCTCTCTCTCTCTCCTCTCTCTCTCTCTCTCTCTCTCTCTCTCTCTCTCAATCTCTCAATCTCTCTCAATCTCTCTCAATCTCTCTCAATCTCTCTCTCTCTCCTCTTCAATCTCTCTCTCTCTCTCTCTCTTCTCTCTCTCTCTCTCTCTCTCTTCTCTCTCTTCTATCTCTCTCTCTCTCCTCTCTCTCTTCTCTCTCTCTCTCTCTCTCTCTCTCTCTCTCTCTCACTTGCTCATGCACAGGCATGCATGCACAGACACACCACCCCACCCAAACACGCAAAAAGCAAAACCAAAAAAATAAATTCACATATCTGTGTGTATATATATATATAATATATTATATATATATATATATATAATATATATACATATACATATACATATACATTATACATATACATATACATATACATATACATACAAACACATACACATGCACACGCACACGCACACCGCACACATACACACATACACACATAATATATACAAACACACACACACACACACACACACATACACACACACACACATACACGCACA
>NW_020869040.1:488719-492853 GCF_003789085.1 Penaeus vannamei | reverse complement strand
TCAACACAACCTAACCCCCAATTCCGTCACCTCCGATATCCATCTCTCTCTACTTACAACACCCCTACACCCCTTCCTCCTAATCCCTCCCAAGACAACACATCCCCTTCAACTCAAACTATCCATCCTTCCGATATCCACCCTCCTACCGCTAATACTCCCCCAACATCTACTCCCTCCCAACACAACCCACCCCCTTCAACCCCAACTATAGGCACATTCTCCCTCCCTTCATCCCCTCTATCTTTTGCACTCCCTCCCGGATACACACGAGAATCACTCATGTCGCAACAATGCCCTTCCCCAAATTCCCTACATCCTAATGCCCATCCTTCACACCCCCTAGCTCCTTCTCCCCCAGATTCCCCAATACGTACCGTATGCGATATCACTCATAAGCTATAGCTCTCCTACATTGGAATATCCGCGGTTTCCGTTCTCACAGACCAGACCTACGTCATATCCTTGCTTCTTATAATCCATCTATTATCTGCCTCCAAGAGACTTTCCTCACACACCCTCCTATTCCAATTCCCAATTACCATTTTATCTCTTCCCCACACTCCCTTTATGTCTCGTCTATACTTATCCATCATAAAACATCTTATGTCATACCTCCCATACAAATTATTGTCCCGTGCACAGTTATTCGCACCTTTCTTCGCCGCTGGATCACAGTGATTTCAGTTTACTTCTCCCCATCCCATCCCATTGACTTTGCTGCCTTTGAAACTCTAATTTCCCAACTCCAACCACCTTTCCTCGTAGTTGGTGATTTCAACTGCCGCCACACTCTGTGGGGTGACTCTACCACCAACTCTCGAGGCCGATCTCTAGAACGCTTCCTCTTCACAAATAACCTAATTATTCTTAATTCAGATCGCCCCACACACTTTGACATGCGCACACAATCCTTTTCATGCCTTGACCTCTCTCTATGCTCTCCTACTCTACATTTAGATTTCCATTGGTCAGTTCTAGACCACTTCCCGAAGTGACCACTTCCCAGTACTCCTTTCTCCTACTTCATATGTACCACTTCCTAATCCTCCACGCTAGTGCTTTGATAGAGCTGACTGGCATACATTCACTTCACTCTCTAATATACCTATCCCTTCCGTCCATTTCAGATATGCTACAATGTTTTACAACCACGATCCTAAGAGCTGCTTATACAGCCATTCCTCGAACTTCAAGACCTTATACCTCTAAATGTGTTCCATGGTGGAACTCTGATTGCAAACAAACCGCTTCGCTTAAAACGAGCAGCCTGGAACAGCTATCGCTACAAACGAGGCACCCCTCACCAGCTATCAGCCCTTATTTCCTTTAATAGGGCATCTGCCCATCTTCGCCGTATAATTAGAAACAGCAAAACAAATAGCTGGCAAAATTATGTTTCCTCAATTACATCTACATCTATTTCAGCTGTTTGGCGACGGATCCATAAATTATCAGGCAAACATCCCCCCATCCTGCACCCGTCCTCCATATTCGAGATACTCTCATATCTGAACCTGTCGAAGTAGCTAATGAACTGGGCAACTATTTCAGCTAGGTCAGTAGTGGCTCTCACCTTTCTCCACACTTTTCTTCCATTAAAGCCATCAAAGAACGCATCCCTATTACCTTCACCCTATCCTCTGATGAGTCCTATAATGCCCCTTTTTCTTCTTCTGAACTCAACGCTGCATTACAGTCGTGCCGCAACACTCATGAAGGCCCTAATGGTATTCACTATCGTAAGCTCTGACACCTCCCATCTTCTCTATCCTTCCTTTTAACTATTTTCAACCACGTATGGACGTCAGGAAATTTTCCTTCTCATTGGCGAGATGCTCTTATCCTACCTTTCTTATAACCCAATAAATCAGGTACCCTACCCCAAGATTACCGCCCCATAGCTCTAACTAGCTGTTTGTGCAAACTACTAGAACGAATGGTTAACTTCCGCTTAATGTGGTATCTTGAATCTCATAATCTTTCCCCTTCCCAGTTTGGTTTCCGACGTGCCCGAAGTACAGCAGACCCACTTGCCCATTTCGAGACATATATTACATCGGCATTTGCACGCCATGAATCCGTATTAGCCATATTTTTTGATCTAGAAAAAGCATATGATACCACATGGCGATACTATATCCTCCAACAATTGTCCTCCTTAGGTTTACGTGGAAACATGGGCGTTTTCATCAAATCCTTCCTTTCTAAACGTACCTTCCAGGTTAAAATTGCCTCTTCCACGTCATTATCCTTTCCTCAATTCGAAGGCGTCCCACAAGGAAGTGTGCTTAGTACCACTTTATTCCTTCTTGCTGTAAATGACATAGCCTCAGTCCTCTACCACCAGGAGCCCGGGCATCACTATATGTTGATGACTTAACCATCTATGCATCTGGCACATCCATACCAGATCTCTGTCAATTCCTTCAGTCTGCAATAAAATCAGTAACTTCTTGGGCCACCAACCATGGCTTTCGCTTCTCTACCTCTAAATCTTTCCCCATCCTTTTCTCTCGCTCACGTACGGTCCCCAAACCCCCACTCTTCTTCTATAACACTCCACTCCAATACCGTTCTTCTGGCAAATTCCTAGGTGTTATATTTGATTCCAAATTGTCCTGGCGAGACCATATCTTGTACATCAAAGAAAAAGCTCAACGCCGCCTCCGAATCTTACAAACTCTTTCACACCTCTCCTGGGGCTCAGATCGCAAAACTCTCCTCCATCTTCATGTTACCTTGATTCTCTCCACTCTAGATTATGGATGCCATATCTACTCCTCTGCCTCAACCTCTCTTCTTGCTCACCATGATACAATCCACCACAGCGGTCTCCGTTTAGCCCTAGGCGCCTTCTGCTCCTCTCCAGTTGAGAGCCTATATACTGAATCTAGCATGCCGTCCCTCTCTCGACGTCGAGCACTTCTCTCTCTCCGATGCTATGCTCGATTTCGCCAATTTTCCTCTTCTCCACGTTTACCAACTCCTCTCCCCGTACGCATGGATACCCTTCTCTCCCATTCCCCCTTTCCTCACCTCCGACCTCTCCCACTTTCTGTCCATTCCATTCCTCCATGGCTTATACCTAACCCCTGTATTTGCTCCTCAGTTTCCCCTGACCCACCAAAATCAGATATTTCCCCCTCTATCTTTCTCACTCATTTCCTTAACCATGTCTCCATTCATTCCTCCAGCATTCATGTTTACACTGACGGTTTCAAATCCATCTCAGGAGCTGGATTCGCAGTAACATTCCCAAACTGCACTTTCAAATACACCCTCCCTCCTGAATCTAGTGTCCTTACTACAGAACTGTATGCACTCCTTTTTGCCTTAAGACGCATATACTCATATCCCTCTTCCTCTTTTACTATTTTACTACTTGGTCGTTACTCTTTAACTCTCATAAAGTCTATACACTCGACCAATCCCCTTGTCTGTAAGATCCAGAACTGGTTGTTCTATCTATCCACACGTCACAAATCTGTCAGATTTTGCTGGGTACCCAGCCATGTTGGAATCCCTGGCAATGAAGAAGCAGATACTCTTGCACGCTATGCCGCAATGTCAACATCACCTCAACTACGCTTCTCACATATTCCAGCTACGGATTATTACCCCCACTTTAAAACCTTCTTGTATACCTGATGGCAATCTTTTTGGTCAAGACTCCACAACAATAAATTATATACAGTAAAACCTTCAATCTCCTCTTGGTCAGTTCCATTTCACAAAAAACAGACGTTGGGAGACGGCCCTCGCACGCTTACGTATTGGTCACACTCGCCTAACACACGCCTTTCTAATGTCACGCTCAGACCCGCCCCTATGTCCTCTATGTAACGTCCCTCTTTCAGTTCCACACATTCTCTTATCCTGTCCACGCTTTAATACAGCACACGTACCTCTGCTTTTCCACACGTATCCTCCCTTCACCGAACTCCCAACATATCAGACATCCTTACAGAATCCCACAGCTTCTGCCTTGACAACCTGTTCTCCTTCCTCAGACGCATAAATATCCTTCACTTGATCTAACTCCCTTACCTAAACCACCATAACCTTTTCCCCCATCTTCAACCTTTCAACACTACTCTAGATAGTTGACACATAGCAACTATCACCTGACAT
>NW_020869040.1:478719-483719 GCF_003789085.1 Penaeus vannamei | reverse complement strand
CCCACCCCCGCCCAGAAAACAAAGTATCCTCCACGTATTTATGGCAGGAGAGAGCGTCAGAAAAAGTCGGCATCGGGCGCTTCCACATGCCGTTCATACGCATATGAAGCACCATACATCTAGTCACTTTAGTGAAAATAAACCTAAGAGATACCTATACAGAAGAGGGGCCGGGGTGAGGGTCCTCGATATCAGTGGAGTGGCTTGTGGGAGCAGGAGCACCGGCGAGATCTGCATGAGCACAAGCAATGCGACGGCCGATCGCAGGGCATTTCAGAGGGTAGAACTCCGTGTTGACGTAATAGTTTCAAGCTAGCCTCATCGTCTTCAAACTAATTTTTTACAATTTGGAATGGTTTGATACAACATCCTACACACACAAGTCATGGCAAGACTAATTTGAAAATTTAATTTCATAGCTTCTATTTTAGCTAAAGTTCATTCATTGGCTGTTTCCCTCGTGAATTTTTCCCCATAGGCTATTAAATTAATTGCCAAACAATTGACCAATGAAATCGTGACACTGGCGAGATAACAGGAACAGTATGGGTATGAGAGATCCTGCGCATGCACAGTGGAGAATTTGGTCAATATTCCCACAACTCTCGTGTGAATCTCACGTAGTTTGATTATCATTTGTTATTTGTTTTTGAAAATTAAATAACTTCGTTATTATTAATTTGTTAGACAAGTTTATTTAATGAAAAGTGATGGATAATTAAATATCATTAAGGCTATAAGGTTAGCTTTGGTCAATTCAATGGTGACACCCTTTTCCAATAATACCAAAAGCAATAGAAAACCGGACACATTTGTAGAGGATGACGTATGCAAGGGAAATCAAATGAGCCAATTAGATGTGTGCGTGAATATGACTGAAAGATGGGTTGGGTTCCCGTAGTGTTTTTGAATTTTGGTGTGTTATGCGCTCATTAGCACCCAGCGCATTACCATTGAAATTGAGAACATGGACACTCAATAGAACCAATCAGATATGGAATAGATCATCACGTGACAATAGAAGCTAGGTCTAGGAGAAGGCAGTTGAAATTCAAATCATTTCCATCATGGTTAGACAGTGTGTAGGTTGTGAGATCCATTATTTTAATTTCATTGCGAAATATCAACAAAATAATGAAGCAAGCTTACTAAATCTTTGAGATCACAGGGTACTGCCAGTGGAAGTACAATCTCCGCACTGTAAGACATCGTGTCATCACAGAAATGACAGACACCAGTGGGTTTTTGGTGCATGGAAATGGGTTCAAAAAACAAAATGAAGAAAGCAGTGTAACTTTACTGAAAGTGATCGTAATTCCTGCCATCTATGACCTGGAATACCCCCAACAATCGTATGACCCTGCAGCCTGGCCCATCGGGAGTTATGGCTGAAAGTAAGATATGGTGAAAACTTTGTGGGTCGAAGCTCTCTCCTGCCGGAAAATACTAAGTGAAGATTTTGCTGACCAGGGAGGGATGGGGGCATCAGCCCCCCTGAAAGGGGGTATAAGGGGGCAAAGCCCCCTGTACCTATTGAAAATGTGATAGGTACTTGGTTTGCCTGGGCTCTATCCTGCCGGAACAGACGAGGTAAAGATTTTGTAGACCCTTTTATTCCTCTAGAAAAAAAGGGAATGATTGGTTTGAGGTTTTGAGTAGTTCTTTCAAATAGAAATTTGTGTCTCAAGTGTGGGCTTGTATCATTAATGAAAAAACATGGTACTTGAGAAAACTTGATTTGGAGCTTGAGACTTTTTCATTCTTATTTTCAATGTTCATATTTCATCAAACACATGAATATAATTATATATCAAAATAAAGCCCAAATTATATACTTTTCAGTGTGTAGCAGGCTATCCAGGGGAAAAGAATGATTAATCCAGTGCTGATGGGTAAATATGTTTGGCAAGTGGATGTAAGAACGGGATTGTTGGCGTGCATCGACAGTTTCCCCTGTTTGCGCCCGGTTTGATCGGTAGTTTGTGAGCGACATTTAGCACGTAAAAGCTTATATTTTGCTAAAATTTATAAAAATATTAAAATTTTGAAGGTTTACCTTCATTATAGGTGCCTTTGCCTAAAATCTTTACCATATAAATAAAGCCGCTACTATTGAAGAAAAACAAACTCCGTCCGACGAGCCAGTGGCATGGGAATGGGCGTGATACATTACCATCTGTGTTTCAGTCCACAACAGCCATGGCATGTACATACATGCCACCCATCGGCTATGGGTTAAGATGGGGTCTGAGAGTAGAGCTCCTGGCTAGGGTAATATGGGGGATGGAAGGGGTCGGGAGGGTTTTTGGTTCTTATGGAGATCTTTTTGGTCATTTATGAGTTCAGGATGGGATTTATTTATGTGTTTGTTTGCAAAGGTTGGCTTCCACCTATGATGTGATTTTTGGGTTGGTTTTTGTTCAATGGTAATTCTTTACGGTACAGATGCCCCTGCCAGAGACAAAGTCCCCAACTCCACCCAACAATCTTGGGGGACACGTGGGGTACCGGGGGGGGGGGGGATAAAGAGTGGAGTAGTTTGACAATTAAGGATATTAAATGAGTTAGCCAAAATTGAGGATCAAAATACGCATTTTAGCATAAAAAAGGGCTCAGATGTGAATATATATGAATCGTTAGTCGATAGTCATGTGCATTTTTATGATATAGTATATAGAATATTATACTTGAACTTCAATGAGCAATTAAAAATCTCTGCTAAACTGCCACCTCCTGATTGGTCGTGAGGTAGTGGTGACATAGGTGCGCAGTAGGACAGAAGACAGTGTGCGAGCTGTGCGGGAACTTTTTCTTTCGAGCCGAGTGAGTGGACTTAGGCTGTGAGCGACGCTTGCCGTAACCTTTTTCCTTTATTTGAGGCGTTACCTTTTGTGTCTGCAGATTATTTCTTGTACCAACCTATATTACTTTTTGTCCTCTACAAGAATATCATCTTCAATTTGCCCAAACTTAGTGTGGCCATACCGTACAGATTTTCCTGTTCAACTTTTTTATTTTTTAAATACATTATAATCATTTTTAATCATAACCCCCTTCACCTCAAATCCCTAGGATCTTCCAAGATTGATGGCTGAAGTTAGGACATTTTAAAAATATAAAGTTTAGCCAAGGGATCTTGGTGTTACACCCATAAAACCCTCATTCCACCCAGGGTTGAGAAGAGGAGAGAAAGAAAAAAAGAAAGAAAGAAGAGAAAAGAAAGAAAGAAAAGAAAGAAAAAGAAGAAAGAAAGAAAGAAAGAAAGAAAGAAAGAAAGAAAGAAAGAAAGAAAGAAAGAAAGAAAGAAAGAAAGAAAGAAAGAAAGAAAGAAAAAGAGATAGAGATAGAGATAGAGATAGAGATAGAGATAGAGATAGAGATAGATAGATAGATAAATAGAGAAAAATAAATCCTCTAGAATTACCAAGATTCCTACTTCAGCAGTTTTTATGGTATATTACAGTCAAAAACTTTTGGCCTTGTCTCTCCTTTCTTAGAATGTTGCACTCTCATTTAGGTTGTATCAGCTTTTTTCTTAGACAAGAGTGATCAAAGGCAATACTATCAATCATTGACTTTTCCACAGGGAACCTGTCTTTGATTATAAGTTGTTCTCTCTCTGTTTTACAGGTATCACTTCAGTTACCAATTTTCTAAATATATGAGTTAATTTTGTACTGTACTGAAAATTAACCACCTATTATATTTTGTACTGAATATAAGCCCCCCACTTTTATTTTTTGCATATTATTTTCACATATTGAAGCAAACATCACACAACCTAACAAGTACTGTTTTTGTGTCTTTATTTACAGAGCTTCTTTGATGTTTTAGGGAAAAGAGGCATATCACCATGGCAGACGTAAGGGATATTCTAGAGCTAGAGCGCTCGCCCACTCCAGAAGTGAGCAAAGAACTCATCTTGGGTCTTCGCAAAGAAATACCCAAAAAGAAGAAAGAGAAGGAAGGAATGCGAAGGCCTGAGGGCATGCATAGGGAACTCTATGCTCTTCTCTATTCTGATTCAAATAAGGACTTGCCTCCCCTCTTACCTTCTGACAGTGGTGAGTGAATTCTTTAAAGTTATGTTTCGCAGGGTACCATATCAATAGTTAATTAATACTGATGAAAGACATGGTAGATAGCTACTGACTTGTATGTAATCTTGAGGATTCCATTTTGATTTGTGTAATGCTGGATAACCTACCTATAATGAAGTTACATCTAGATATAAATGCTCATTGATTAGAGGCTAAATATACAAATTTTCAGGTCAGGGTTATAAAAGTGTGAAAGCCAAGCTTGGTATGAAGAGAGTGCGACCATGGAAATGGATGCCATTTACAAATCCGGCTCGCAAGGATGGAGCCGTTTTCTACCATTGGCGGAGAGCTTGTGATGAGGGGAAGGAGTATCCCTTTGCAATGTTCAATAAGGTATGTAAAGCCAAGTCATTTATTTGAAGATAGTTTAACAGAACATTGTACTCTTATAAGTGTTTTTAACCCCTTGGATCCAGTTGTGTCACGGAAATCACGGTGCTGAAAACACGGCTGGCCAACATCCGTGTGCGCACCGGGTGCGCTTATACACCCGTGAGTAGTGACAAATGCTAGGTTAGCATCTTCCAGCCAGGTGTGCGTGCCGCCGTATAGCCAGCCGCAGTCCGTGATAGTGCCTCCCTCCCTGTAGATTTTGCCAAAGTTAATAATTGCATGTATTGCGTAGTGACAAGTCCTTGTGCCTCCACTTTGCAAAGTTATTTTGAGTAAACTTTATAAACTTTATTGCCAATATCCAGTCCATATTTGTCTTTTTATTTGCTTTATCCAGATGGTAATAGCTTATTTTCCTTGCACAGACTCCATATCATCTCTCTATGTAGTAAATAACTCAGAGCAAAGGGAAAAAAATATGGAAAATTTGGTTATTTGTGTCATGTATCTCTTTATTTGTAATTTTCAACTTTACATAATACAACCTGTGCTGCCTGTCACAGC
>NW_020869040.1:468719-476219 GCF_003789085.1 Penaeus vannamei | reverse complement strand
AAAAGACCCAATTTTGATATCAGATCCTAAATTGAGTATTTTTCCAACAGATCTTAGAGATTCCAGAGTCTCTGATGATTAATACAGGAGAGGAATCCCCAAGCCGTCCACGTGCAATATCGGAGATGATCGATGCAGTTGCAACACCAACAACACCAAATGTAAGTATTCTGCTTTATATAACACCAATTAATAGTGTGTTTTAGTTTTTTTTTCACATTTTATTTTCTGATTATGAGTAATAAGCAATATGGTTATTATGTCTAATATGCATACTCCCTAATATTTTGAAGTACCATGTATTTAATTTTGGCTTTTACAGTTAGCATCATCTTCACCTTTACCTTCATCTTCATCTGCCTCGACATCATTATTATTATTATTGTTATTAATTGTTACTGTTGTCTCACTTTGAAAACTTAACCCATTGCCGACGGGTAAAAATGTTTGGCAAGTGGATATATGGATGGGCTTGTTGGCACGCATCGGCAGTTTCCCCTGTTTGCGCCCGGCTCGATCGGTAGTTTGCGAGCGACATTTAGCACGTAAAAGCTTTTATTTTGCTAAAATTTATAAAAATATTAAAATTTTGAAGGTTTACCTTTATTTTAGGTGCCATTGCCTAAAATCTTTACCATATAAATGAAGCTGCTACTATCGGAGAAAAACAACCTCCGTCTGATGAGCCAGTGGCGCGGGAATGGGTATGACATGATGCCTCCCAGTGTTCGGTCCACAACAGCCATGGCATGTACGTACATGCCACCCAGCGGCAACGGGTTAATCACGTCATGATTATAAATATTGTTATCCATGAATTTTCTGTTTTATTTTTCAGAGAAAAAGAAAAGCAGCTTTAGAACAGAGTAATGTACTGAAGAAGATCAAAGCAAGGACCTGAGACTAATGTATTTTTTAAGGTAGAGGCCTGTATCTTAATTGTAAGTATATCATGATCTCTCGTACACGTTATATGAAGAGGTTGTATTTTTTTTGTCTAACTGTGCTTAATATTTGTGGCACAGGAAAGAATATGCACAAAATTGATGGAAATTTTGGATTTAGAACATTATGTCCTTTTCAGTGCTGATATCTCTTTTATATGTACTGAATTTTGTTTTCTAGTTATATGTCATTGGAGTGTGTAGAGAGTTGCACTAATGTAATTCGGAAAACTAGAAATGATTTGTGAATATGTCTTCATGATATTATTATTAGAACAAGGATAATAAATCTGATGTTTGAAAATTGTGTTTGCTTTGCACTATATTTCTTAAAATTTAATTTTTAGCTCTTTTCCAATAATTGACCTAAATAAAAGAAATATCTGTTTTTTTTTTTCATATGAGATTCTACTCTGGGAGAGCCTTAAGTTAGTAGGTCAGAGTTGGGTCATTTGGGTCATGTAAAAGTCACCTCTGGGTTATCAAGTCTCTATTATGTTTATTTATTGTCTTATTTATAATTAGTGTGAATTATATCATCATATATTTTACCATAGTGCTATATGACCTTTGATGTCTAGCACATTTATTTGTTTCAACCATTAACCATTATTCCATCATATAAATCAATTGCATTTTTAGATGATAATGAAAAAAGAGAATATTGTAGAATTCCTTTTTATATGAATGAGTGTAACATAACATGTATATAAGAGAGAGCTAGAGCGAAATGAGAGAGTGCGCAAGTAAAAGATGAGAGAGAATAGCGAAGAAAAACAAGTTTTTTGAAAAATTTTCGATATAGCATGTATGCCACATCTGGATTTGCCAGTTTTCAACATGTATCCTCAGTTTGTTCCCATGTAAATGATTCCATCCGTGAACTGACCCCAGACTGCCATGGCATCTGCAGGGTTGCCACCAGCGGATTAGGACCAGCTCCACCATGGCATCATAGGAGATGGCACCCACGGACAAAGGGTTAAAGATGAAAATTACATTTCTCTGTGTAGTTAACCCTCTTAATACCTTGCTTGTTGTTGTCATGGGAGGGCTTAGGAGACAGAGACTGAGGCCCAAGGTAGGGTGTCACCCCTACCTTGGGCCTCAGCTCTCGCCTCAACTAATTTTGCTTGGTATTTTGTTCTCTCCTTTCCTCTTTCGTATCTTCTTCATCCACTTCTTCTATTCCATTCCTTAGGTGTGAGAGCCGTGCTTAAAGGATGAAAGTGTCAATTAAATTAAATTAAATTAAAGCTTAGTGTCAATCATGAACGACTTCCAGGAGCCGTGGGCATGGTATTCCCTTGGTCAATTGCCTAGCCCTTATCCCTTATGGGGACCCTGAGGGGTAGACCATTTCTTTTCCCCATTTTATTCAGGTCCACCATGACCTATAATGAAGATTCTTTACCCTTAATAGGGGTAATAAAACTTGCTGTTATATCAACTAGCCCATCTGAATTTGATTTTGATGGTTTACCAACCCCTGCCCTTCCTTTGACCACGGCTATGACCACTGATACTAATATCCCCTCCTCTATGTTTACTGACAATTCTATCCATTCCAAAACATCCACCCAAGGTTATTAGTCAACCTCCAGAAAGCATCCCTTCCTCTCTCCCAACATTCTCCTCTCCATCTCCTGCAACACAGTCCTCTTCAATGTCTACCTCCTCTTCCCTTATTACTACTCTTCATCCTTATTGTCCTCCTGCCACAGAACTACTCCACTTCATACCACCCCATCTTCCCCTTGCCCTTGTCCTTCTACTGCCTCTACCTCTGCAAACTTTTTGAGTACTCTCTTTGGTCCAGCCAAGTGGGATTGATTCTTTGTGATTCTCCACAGCCCCCTATTCTGAGAATACCCTTTTTTTTCATCAGTTCCTCCAACAAGTAGGCAAGGTTACCTTTTGCAGTTGCTCCGATTGTTCACGCCTTGTCAGTTACATCTGAATCCCAAGCTCATGCACTATCTACCCAAACTAACCTCACTGGCAAACCCATTCCTGCCGAACCTCACCCCTTGCTTAATACTTGTACTGGAACTGTTTCTGTCCCCCTAAATGCTTGTCCTATCTACTAGACAGACTGGTCAGACTGTGAAAATGACTTACTTACCTTCCTTGTTGATTGTGATGCAATGGCAGTACAGTGTTACACTATTCCTCCCAGAGACCAGTGTAAGTTCCATGTCATTATTGCCAAGATTAGCTTCCGTAGACATGACCTCCCCATGAAGTTTATATAGGTGGATTGTCCTGCCATGTCCGACCATATCAACCCCTTCCTTGTCAATGTCAGAAATGTTGGTGTTTGGCCACCCAGCCAAACATTGTTGCTCCACAGCCCACTGCCCTGTATGTGCCCAACCTGGTCATCAGCGTTCAAATTGCCCTGCTCAGTCACATACATGCGCCAATTGTGGATACTCCCATATGTATTTTATAGGTTCTGCCTTGCCTATAAACTTAAATGTCAGGTAGCAGTCCTCAGATTCAAACTAGGCCTCACTCTTTGTGAGAACAGACAAGAAGCATGACGACGAGATTTTTTTTTCTCTCAACTTATTGCAAAACAGTCCTTCGCTCTGCTCTCCCACCTTTTTCACAAGATGTTTCTGCATCTCCCTCAGTATCTCATCCCTATACTTTAAACCATCCTGCGTCTACTCACCGTATCTCCCAGTCAAATTCGTTTTCCAGTCTAAATGCTCTAATCTCAACCTCTTTCCCGATACCTACCCACGGGCGACAAAATCGGAGCGTGAGCTCCGATCTAACGTTGCCCAGCAGTGTTTACTTTTCTGGGTGTCTCATATATGGGACACCTGTTGTAAATGGGTTAAAGTATTTGCAGATATCCATCCTCCAACCCCCTTCCTCCTACACCCACCCAACACAAGCCACTATTTCTACTGCTCCCACTTGAATACTCAGATGAATCCCCTTTATTACAGCAGTGTCCTCCTTCAGATATTCTTCCTGATACTTCACCACTTTTCCCAAGTCCCCCTTTCTCATCCCCTGGATTCTTCTCCTCCTACTTCTCCAACAGCCACCTCTTGTTTTCCTTGAACAATGTCCCTATTCCTTCCTCAGTCACAGATACACTGCAATGTACTCAGTCACCCTACCCAATTAACCTTTCCCATTTTACTAATCCATGCTCTACTTCATTTACTTCCCTCTTTTCCCATTTTGTTACCATACTTACTTATAACACTCTCTAATCTTTGAAATCAAACACCCACTCTCTCCCTGGATTTTTCTCCTACTTTTCCAACAGCCATCTCTGTTTTCCTTGAACATTGTTCCTATACCTTTCCCAGTTACAGATACACTGTAATTCACTCAATTACCCTACCCCCTTAACCCTCCCCTTTCTACTAATCTCTGCTCTAGTTCACTTGCTCCCCTCTTTCCCTTTTCACTACCATATTATCCTATAAAGCTTTCTAATCTTTAACTTCTAACACATTTTATCCTAATCTATTACTCCTCTTTACCCTTTCTGACACATAGTGCTATAAGACCTTTTATGAATAACACATTTATTTGTTTCAAACATCAAAATTTTTGTGATTAACAGAATGAACAACTGACATATTCAGGACAGTCATAATACTGTAAATGGTAATATTTCTCAGGTAAAAATATTAGGTATATTAAATTTTATAAATTCTACTTTTTCATTTTCTATGGTTAACGTATTTAAAAAATGTATGAGGAAGTTATTAAGAATTAAACAACTGCTATCACAAGGTTAGGTTTTATTCCAAATGAGAATTGCTACAACACTGTATAAATTATGACGAGAATTGGCAAATGTAAATTCGTGATTGTTCCTTCCACACTCTTCCGGATCAACATACATATAACAAGCAGACAAACATAGTGTTTTTTAAGTCTGAGGTAAAGACAGTAGTATATCAGAGTAAATTAGATGATAAATGAAGAAAAGGGTAGATCACAAAAGAAGAATAGAGGCTATACAAGAATAGGCAGCAAAAGAATAAGGTAGATATGGATAAACAATAACTGTCACGAACTAGAGGTTAAAGGGAGGGATTATTGATTGCATTGAAGCTTTTCAAATAACTAAGTTAAGAAAAAAATAAAAAAATAAATAAAATAAATAAATAAATAAACAGCTTGTAACTAGAATTAATGTACATAAATTTGAAATATACAAAATATTCATTATACGAGTAATTATAAATGGACTAAACCACTGCTTTCAGGATCAGTGCTACTATACAGCTGCATAAACTTGGAACTTGAACATATTGTAGTTGACTATCAACTTGTGGCTGGAAACCGTTCATACCACACTGCAGTCAAAAATCCCTCAAGGAAAGAAAGGTTTTATTTTCCTTACAAAATCACATAAACCTCCAACACCAGGCACAACACCTCACACCAGTTTCCCAGTAAATGTGTTTTAATTACAATTAGATGAAGTAGTAAAATTATGTAGAAAATATGCCATCATTGTTCTATGATGACTATTATTCACCTTTAAATAGATACAAATATTTCACAATAACAATATTTGTGCAGTGAGACATATTGTCACTTCTCTATGCTGAAATTTACATGTGCTACTCTTTCTTGAGAAAAAAACAAAATAATATAATAACTGCACATCTAATACTGACCTCATATAAAATCCTACAGTAAAAAATCGGCCACTTTGAAGTAGAGAACTTGAGTCCAGCAGCGGTTCATGAACACTACCCATATTTACGATCAGCTTCATGTAGACCCCTGCGAAGTATACTCTTATACATCCACTACTTCGCTAAAGTATCTAGGAATTAAAAATATAACAATTCTTATTGGCCACGAAACCTATAAAAAATTATAAAGCAACATAAAATAACTGCCATATCATATACTAAAATGACCTATGAATAGCACAATAGTGATGGATGACGACACCTCTGATGGCACATAAGATTTTGAGTAATGTGTCAAACATTTATCAAACCATTCACAGTAAATTAGTGATTGACTCTTGGAGATGTAAAAGAAATTATTCTCTGCAGTTATTGTCAACTGGCAATGTTTTTGAAATATACTTATTATAATGATTTGTATGCCAAACTTTTCACAAAAGCTAATGGATTTCTTTTGTGAAAATAAAAACATGAACATTTCAGAGACATTGCAGAAACACTCATTTTCCAAATAACTTTTATCCTGTGACGACAATTGACATTTTGTCCCCTGACCGGCCATCACATTTACAGGCCGTTGCACAAGGTCAACAAAAATTCAACATTAGAAGGGATCTATAGTTTATAACACAATTGTATCCCAGAATGGAATTGAGTTACTAAATCCTACTGATCAAATATTAACAATTTGTAATAAGTTTAAATGAAGCAGTGGTAAATTGGTAAAAATGTGTAGTGTATGACAAAGTTGGAACACGAGAGACAACTGTCATGGACATTGAGCACCAAAACCTTTGGAAGTGGACAAACTAGGGCTATTCAAGGCTATAGTTATTTCAGACAAAATATGAACTATCTATGGTCAAATTGAGGATGATGGCAAGTACAACCAAAAATGTTGCTTGCAGATATCATCACATGAAATTGTCTTGATAACTCCACATACTGATTATAGAAACAGAGGACTACTCGACCCTATGTATATCTATCCATGACAAAATCTGGTCACTGTGGTCTTGGATTCCGTTTCTGGGACACAACATTAGGTTCAGGTGGCAGTAGTCTCCATCACCTGACCACTACCCAAGAGGATTTGAAAATTTGCGGAGATTAACAAGTTCATAGCAGCACTGTGAACACTTGATACATGTTCCGTGGGGTAGATTTTCTAGAATTGTATATAAAAACATTTTTATATATTTCCAATTCAATTCTTGGATTGCCTTTTCTGCTTATCACAAAGGCAGTAAATTATGCTGTAAGGTTGATTTGGAGATTGAATTTGATTCCTTTTCTGCTGCAGCAATATTTATTAAATACTGTATTTAAAGTCATAAAAATCTCTCCTCCAATTTTCAAAACCTCTAACAATGAGGTAAAAAATATGGATATAAACGTACATTGAATTTTATAATTCTTTTAATAAAACTAACAGTCCTACAGTCATCTAAAGGAATTTATACATCATAACAAATGCAAAGAAACAAGATTGTAATCTTGTTTTTTCCAAAATTAATACGAATAGAACAAATGGAACTCGAGACCATCCTGTTATTCTTGAGGTGTAATCACTGAGCCCATTTAAGAAACCAACATTTCTTTTTTTCATAGACAAAAACAAAATGTTAGGTACTTGGTTGCCACATTTACCCTGAATAGTTCTGCTGCTGCTTACCATGAGAGCAAGCAATGCATTTCAGACTTTCATTCAAGTTTTGGCCTGCTTCAAAAGGAGATACTTCAGTTCATGTTTACTCCTCTTGAGCTTCAGCGCTGGATTGAACTTTTCACGCCACAGTCTTTCTTTCTGATTTACTTATGAGCATGTAATTTTTTTTTCAACACAGTAGTAGCCGAACACAGTCTTTCTG
>NW_020869040.1:457220-468619 GCF_003789085.1 Penaeus vannamei | reverse complement strand
CTCTCTCTCTCCTTCTCTCTCTCTCTTCTCCTCTCTCTCTCTCTCCTCTCTCTCCTCTCTCTCTCTCTCTCTCTCTCTCTCCTTCTCTCTCTTCTCTCTCTCTTCCTCTCTCTCTCTCCTCTCTCTCTCTCTCTCTCTCTCTCTCTCTCTCTCTCTCTCTCTCTCTCTCTCTCTCTCTCTCTCTCTCTCTCTCTCTCTCTCTCTCTCTCTCTCTCTCTCTCTCTCTCTCTCTCTCTCTCTCTCTCTCTCTCTCTCTAATAAGAGGTATGACAAATTCCTGGATCATTGACGATGGTGTCACAGTTTCAGCAACTACAGCTTTCTTGTTTGAATTCAGTGATTCTATAGTGTATCACTATGACAGAGCTACATATTTTGGCTCTTAGTTTTCATCAGACATTTTGAAGAACTGTTTCTTTAATAGTTAACACTAACCTCTGGTTTTCCCTTATTAGATGGTTTGCAGGGTTTTTCTTTCTTATTCATTTCACTTTCCCTCTCCATAGGTTCGTCAAATCTATACCCCAGTAGAATGTGTGTTCTAACTTAGCCATATATTTATTCCATGACTACTAATGGTTCAGTCTCTTTTTCAGGTCCCTATTATGGTTAATAGTTAATGGTTAAAAAGCAAAATAAATGTGCTTGACATCAAAGTCATGTACCTCTATAGTAAGGCATAGTATCAGAAAGGGTAGAGAGGGGGTTGAGTTAATGATTAGGTGCTATATGACGACAGCAGTAAGATGGTAAAGGTTGAGAAAAGTGGAGAGGATGAGTATGTGGATAGGAAAAGGCAAAGAGGGAATTAAATCAAGTAAAGGATATGTATGCATCTGAGGAAGAACAGGTTTTCAAAGCAGAAATTGTGGGATTCCGTAACAATGTCTAACAGGTTAAAAGGTCAGGAAAAGGAGAGGTACGGGCTGTAGTAAAGCAAGGACAGGACAATAGAATGTGTGAAACTTAAAAAACATTACAAAGGGAACTTGGGGGTGGATCAGAACTTAATATGAGATAGGAGTATGTAAAGGGGGTGTGGCCAATAAGCAAGCAGGCAAGAGCCATCTCCTAGCATCTGTTCTGATAAAATGGGGCTAAGCAGGAGATTGATAGTTTTACAGTATGTAACTTACTTGTGAGAAGACCAAACCATAAAAATTGCCAGCAGGCTGAAAGGAAGGAACATGAATAGAAGGATTGATGTTGGCAGTTACTTTGAGTGTAGAGGGAATGGGGGCAGTGAGATTGGAGGTTTGATGTGTAGGTATGTTATCTTGGGTTATGATTAAATAAATAGTTTGGAATGTTTCAAGTTTCTGGATATGGTGTGGAGGTCTGAGAAACAAAGGTGGGAAAACAGGCATTTAAGGGGTCAAGGAAAAGATAGGTGAATGAGAGGGTGTAGTAGAGGATGAAGTGGAAGATTTAGATTGTCTCCTTCAGGTAGAATGAGGAGGGAGAGGGGTGGCATCGGGGCAGTGGTAGAGATTGGAGTGTCTGCAAAAGAATTTGATTGGGAGAGGTAGGGGGTAGAAGTGGACACATAAGATGGAGGTGGATTACATACAAGGGAGGGGATGTAGAAATATCTTGGGAGGAAGGGGGAGGGTTGGAGTAAAACGTAGTACTAGAGTAGGGAGTAAGAGAAAGTCTTTGTCATTGTGCTGCCTGTCTGTTTGATTCTCAGAATTGCTTCCTCAGACTCAAACTTGTTGATAGGGCAGCTCCTGTAAAATACATTATGGGAGCCACCACAATTGGCAGATGTGCATGACTGTGAAGAGCAGTTTCATCAATCATGACCAGGTTTGGCACATTCAAGGCAATGGGCTGTGAAGCATCAGTGTTTACCAAGGTTTCCTAGATGCCTACAATTCTGACATTGACATGGGGGAGATTGACATGGTCAGACAGGGAACAACTCTCTGCCAATGTGAACATTAAAGGGGAGGTCATGTCTACAGAGTTTTCTGGCAATATTGGTGGAGGACTTACAGGAATGGTGTAGCATTGTACTGATATTGCACCATAGTCTACTGGGCAGGTGATCAAGTCTTCTCTGCATTCTGACCAATCCTTGTTAAAGACAGGGAGATAAACAGTTCCGGTAATGCACAAGGCATTATCATTGAGATTGAGATTGAGACAGGTATTGAGGGTAAGGTGAGACTGGGCAGGAATGAATTTGCTAGTGAAGTCAGGCAGGGCTGATAATACTCTAGCTTGTGATTTGGATTTGGAATGATTGGGGCAGCTGTAGAACAAAACTTTGCCTACTTCTTTTAGGAGATATGGTTGGAAGAGGCAACCAGGATGGAGTCGAAAAGTTGGCAACTGGCGAAACAAACGTAGTGAGACTTGCTAAAGAGGAATTCACAGTAGGAACATGGAACGTTCGCACTCTTCATCAAGAAGGCAAAGTGAATCAACTGACATACGAGTTAGATAGATACCAATGGCATGTCCTGGGAATTGCTGAGATGAGATGGTTGAACTCAGGGGAAACTACCACAGATGAAGGACACAAACTCTGGTACAGTGGTGATGAGAAACACCACAGAAAGGGTGTTGGCTTTCTTGTGCTCAGAGAATATGCTTAAGCAGTAATGGAATGCGAGCAAATGCCGCAGTGCTACCCACGAGAAAAAAACTACCAATTGTGCAGGTATATGGTGACTGTGAGCTGAGGAACTTGACACTGGATAAGATCCCAAACATACAAGGTGATTGGAATGCAAAGATCCAAAATTGGAAAGGAACTATAGGAACGAACGTGGTGCTAGATGAATTTTGCAAACTAAACAACTTGGTAGTGGCTAATACTTTTGGCAAACACAAAACGTCAAGAAGAGTTACATGGATAGCACCTGATGGTACCACAAGGAATCAGATTGACTTTATTCTCCTGGATAGGCGATGCAAAAGCTGCATTAAGGTTAACAAAACAAGAAGTTTTCCAGGTGCAGACATTGGTAGCAACCACAACTTGCTGATGATGACCATGAAGTTGAAAATAAAGAAAGTACGAAGACAACCAAACTGCAGAATTAAATATAACCTGCAGCAACTGAAGGACACAAAATGCCAAGAAGAATTTGAAGTAAAGATTGGTGGTAGATTTGGTGCACTACTGGAAATGGAAGAGAGTAATGTACAAAACCTTACATCTGAATTCTCTAAAATTATGAACGAAACAGCAATGGAAGTTCTAGGAAAAGCAAGAACAAGAAAACAACCATGGATGACACAAGACATTTTGAATGCATGTGACAAGAGACGGGAGCTAAAGGCCAGAAGATTCATCGACAGTGACAAAGAGAAGGAATATAGAAATGCTAACATCAAGGTCAGGAAAGAAATAAAAAAGGCAAAGGAAGAATTTCTGGAACAAAAATGTCAAGTGATACAACAAGGTTTTGAAGAGAATAACAGCAAAAAGGCTTTTGATACAATCAAACAGCTAAACAGAAAGAAATCTACAAAGCAGCCAAGCATAGAAGACGCGAATGGGAACCTCTTAACAGAGAATAGTAAGATCCAGGAACGATGGACTCAGTATGTGAAGGAACTATATAACTATCCAATCCAGACGAGCCCAGAGATTGTAGAGAAGAACTGGAACAAGGAGGTCCTGGAAACATCGACGATGCTGACGAACCTGACATTACAAGAAGAGAAGTTGAACATGCAATTGGCAAATTAAAAAAAGGCAAAGCTGCTGGAGTGGATAATATACCAGCTGAGTTACTCCAAATAGGAGAATCCACTGTTATAATACTTCATAAAATTTGTAAGCTAACTTGGGAAAACAATCACTGATAATACCAATACCAAAGAAAGGGGACTAACGAAAATGTAGCAATTATAGAACCATCAGTTTAATTTGCCACGCAAGTAAAGTAATGCTAAGAGTAATTGCGGAGAGACTTAAACCTCAGATTGAGAGTGTTCTGAAAGAGGAACAGGCTGGCTTCCGTGAAGGACGTAGTACTGCAGAACAAATTTGCAACGTCCGAATCCTTGGGGAAAAATTCCGAGACCATCAGCGAGAACTACATCACACTTCATTGATTTTAAGAAAGCCTTTGATAGAGTGTGGAGAAAGGCTCTGTGGTACACGATGAAGAAGCACAACATCAGCTTACACTTAGTACATCTGATCGAAGCATTGTATGATGAGGCCACAAATGCAGTAATATCTGACGGAAGTGCACTTAAATGGTTCAGAACTACTGTTGGAGTACGACAGGGATGCATACTTTCACCCATGTTGTTCAATTTGTTTTTAGAACAAATAATGCTTGAAGCCATGGAAAATTTTGAAGGAACCTGTTTCAGTGGCAAGACAAAAAGAGAGCAATCTAAGATTTGCGGATGACATCGATTTGATTGCTGGCAACAGTGAATAACTTTCTAACATCACGGAAAGATTGGACAGCATAACAAGGAAGTATGGAATGGAGATAAGTAGTGAAAAAAGCAAGATTATGGTAACATCAAGGCAAAACAGCGAAGAAAGTGACACTGACATCAAAGTGGGAGGCGAGCATTTATCAACAGTTGAAACATTTAAATACTTGGGATCCACCTTGAACGAAAATATGACATCACAGAATGAAATCACCACTAGACTTGCAATTGCAACATCACAATTAGCCAAACTAAGTAATATCTGGAACAGCAAGAAAATAAAGTGAAAACAAAGATCAAATTAATGCACGCACTGATAACATCTGTAGTGCTTTACGGTTGTGAGTCATGGACCCTCAACAAACGGTTAGAAGAGAGACTAAACGCTTTTGAAATGCGTTGCTTTCGTATTTTGGGAGTCAGTTACCAGGATCACCGTACCAACACATCCGTTATTCAAGAAGTCACTGAAAAGGCCGGATCATTTGAACAACTGCTCAAAACGCCAGAAGGAAGCTGCAATGGTTTGGACACGTAACGCGCCGTCCAGGGATCCTAGCGCATAGCATCATGCACAGGACAGTTGAAGGCACAAGAAAGCAAGGAAGACCCAAAACGAACTGGCTTAGTGATATTCAAAGATGGACTGGGAAAAATGATCACAGAATGTATAAGACTGGCAGATGATTGCGCCGGGTGGAAGAGAGAGGTGAATGCAGCAAAGTGCCCCAACGGTTTTACGACTATGGGAGTGACTTGACTTGACTTGGTTGGAAGAGGAGTGTTGTAAGAATAAGGGGCTGTAAGGGGGGGTACAAAAATTTATCCCATTTGGCTGGGCCAAACAAAGTACTCATAAGATTTGTAGAGGTGGGGGTAATAGAAGGATGTGTCCTTGTGGATGAGGGAGTGGTGTTGTGTGAACAAGTCCTGCAGAAAGTAGGCATTGAGGAGGGTAGTAGTAGCATCCAGTTGTGGTCAAAGGAGTCTAGGGTCAGGGAACCAGGGGAATAAAAATAAGTGGGACCAGTTGATAAAGGGGCAAGCCTCACTACTCCTAATAAAGGTACAAAATCTTCATTACTGGCCATGATAAGCTTGAAGTATGTAGAGGGAGAGAAATGGTCTACCTCTCAGGGTCCCCTTGAGAGGTAACTTCGACAACTGAATGGGAATACCGTGTCCATGGCTCCCCTATGCTGTTCAGTGACTGGTACATAGTCAGCCTTTCATCTTTTGAGCATGGCTCAAACACCTTAGGAAGTGGATAGTAAAAAGGGTTGGAAAAGAGGGGAAGAGGAAACTGTAAATTATTTTTACCTCCCAAGCACCCCCTTCAAAAAGCATGGGAGGGTGAGGGTTCTTGTTTTTCTTCAAGATCCACTAGTGATTAGTTTTATCTCATTCACTATTGGTTCCTCTTTCATCATTTCTGGAGAATCATGTATTTTCTTCCCACTCCCAACAGTCTACATTACTAGTTATTCTCTCTGGGAGGTAATCTTTCTAGCATGGTCATTCACTATTGTAGCTGTATTTTTTTTTTTCCCCCTTACTATGATACCCAGGATTTCAGTTCTAGTGGGGCCCAAGTCAACCAAAGCCCTTTTCTTTTGCAAGTAGATCACTTGCCTTATTAAAATCTTGTATCTTCATCATGGGTGCTATTTCCTGCAAACTGAACTATTCCCAATTTATTTTTATTCCTCATTCCTTGTTTTCTTCCTTGCCTCCAATTTACTTAACCTCAAAATGACCACTCTTTCAAATGATTCACCAAAGTTAGCTTTTCTTTTGAATAATGCTTTGGGGTAGTTACTGCATCAGACAAAAAAAGAACTAGCAGGTTATTCCAGCACGTATGGGTCATGATAAGCACTTGTATTCAGATACTTTGGACACCTTTTACAGAGAACTTCTTGTCTTCAGGTTTAACTGTATCCAAGTTCCAGCACCTTGCACTCATCATCCAATAACCATCAACATACTGTGTCACATCCCAATAACCATCAAGCTGCATTATATAACATCCAATCAGAGCTGATCAGACTTTGTTGCCACTCCAGTGGAAGTCTTCATTTCTTGATCACTACCAAAAAAAGGCATCCAAAAGGTCTCTGAATATGAGTCGACACATGCTCATGGCATTCTTGAAACCTACACACGCTTCTTAACTAATAAGGTTTAGTTTCAAAGTTCTTGCCAACATTTTTTATATGGCTTATTGCATATCAAATCACTAATCTCAAACACTTTCTCCTCTTCCATGTTTGGTACTTGAAGATGGGACAAGTTTTAAAACTTCATGGAAATGGAATTGCTTTTATACGTTCTACACAATTTTCTTCCTTAAAATGCAGTGGCTTGTTCAGACTTCCAAAATGCCCCAATTACCTTACTTTACTTCAATACCTGTGGTCCATCACAAAGTACCCAGCTGAAATATCTAGGAACAATGCCTGTTAAGACAAGGCATAACAGGCAAGAGCAATGAGGAAACTTGTTTCCAAGTAGTTTGTCCACCCATGATGTCCTCTACTCATGCCCACCTGTGCAGACAGGCCTTTTCAGCAAATGTTTAAAACAAATGACTTGCTGTTAAAACTAGGACAAGCTTTATTATAACTTGCTTCTCCAGTATGTCAACAATCCACAACCATATTTGACAAAAGGGGTATTTTGATTAATAGTATACATGGTCTTCAGAACACCTGATTTAACAATATTACTCTTTTTAAAGTATATAAAAATAAAGATCCCAGAGAAGGATTTTGAACATTTATAAGCTTAAAATAAAATTCAATATATTGGGTGCAAATCCATTCTTTTTCATAAAAAATTTACTTGTATTAGTTGTATCTAAGAGAAGGCGAGGGTGGTACAACTGGACAGGTAACTTTTGAGCTGGGCATTTCACTTATTCAAATTAGGATGCTTTTTGTGGCCAATTCCTCATATTCAAGATTCATGACAGGAAGAGCATGCACACAATGGTCAGAATCAACAATGGGTTTAGCCCTCCATGCATACTGGACAAGGATCATGAAACCAATCATAAAAAATGGCAAACGGTTTTGTTGGCTTTTTTTTATTATTTTTTTCTCCGCAAAGTACACAATTAGGCCTCGTCCTTAATCTTAAGAGCTTCAGCCCTTCTCTGTTCCAGGCGCTCTTCCCTGCGCTTGCGAGCTTCCTTGGCACGGGTCCTGCGGGCCTCGGCCTGGTCGCTGAGCATCTTGGCACGGGCATTGTCGGCCTTCTTCTTGTGGATGTACTCCATAAGGACACGCTTGTTCTTGAATGCATTACCCTTAACCTGAAAGAAAAGGTTTAAATGAACCCATTAAAGTCTTAAAATGGCTGTCAAACAGTTGGCCAAAAACCTGGTTTAATTTTAAATTGAGGGGGACTTTCTAAATAACACATATTCTAACCTTAACAGTTAATAATTCTGACAATTAGTCTTCAATCCTGTCAGCAGTCTTAAATCTAGTACCCTCTTACCAATCATGAACTGGTCACTTTCAAAATTGTAGAATGAAGCCCAAATTCCAATTTAACTAATGTATATCAAAAGCTGACACATATCCAGTAGTACAAACTGGAGTAAACTGTTTTCTACTTCTTAACAATTAAATGAAGTCCAATTGAAAATATAAAAACTCCTGTCATGTAAGTATTAATGTTTGACCCTCTAACTTCCTTAGTCAAAAAAGTAAAATACACACATACTCTTTCTCCTTAACCCATTCGTCCCGGGTGTCACATATACGAGACACAGGGAAAAGTAAACAATGTCGGGCTGCCCGCCAGTACGATGCTGTCTCGGAGCTGTGCTCCGAGGCAGAAGCAGCACGCGGCCAGGCGGGCGGACAGACTCCGGGGAAGCTCCGCCCGCCGATTTTGTAGCCACCCGGATTTTTTAAATTTTGGCTACAAAATGTACCCGGCGTGAGTGGGTTAAACACTAAAAGAATCGGACAAGTTCTACAGATACATACCTTCAAGTACAGCTCGTGGTACAGGTGCTTGTCAATCTTCTTGTTTTCACGGTACTTCTTCAACATGCGTCGGAGAATACGGATGCGCCTCATCCACAGAACCTAGAAGCAAACAAGAAAGAATCATTACACAGAGGAATTATCTTGCATAACTTTTTTTCTTACTGAATTTCTGACACTTTTCAATACAAAGCTTCAATGAAAATGTAAAAGGAAACAAGACAGCAGACTCTAAAGCATTATTATACTTAAGGACAGAAGGAAAATGTTGAGGTCAGTTTAGGGTGGTTGCCAAACTCCCTGTTTATGGAAACTATTTCAATATTTAACCCTTTTTATACAGTGACAGACGCTGGCATCATGAAGTGGAACATCCGGTGACACCAACGTTGGCATCATAATCCCATTTGATTTAGTTGCTAAATGATCCTGTACAGTGTACTGGATCTAATTTTAAGACTGGAGCTCCACCCACTATCCCTGTTTCCACCATCAGCTAGATATACCCTACCCCATACCCAGAATGAGGATTTACCATTAGCAGATTCTACATCATAACTTCCTCATCAGTGGTCCTTCCCCTGTCCTCCCTTATTCCTTTACCTCACCCCATGCCCCTCTACCAGGGATGGGAGATTGTACGGAAGGGTACAGTTTCCCCTCCCTGGTTCATTCCTTGTCCTAATACCTCCTCCCCTCCCGTCTCACTTTCACTCTTTCTCATGTGTGCGCGCGTGTATATGCGTATGCGCGCGTGCGTGCGCTTGTGAGAAAGGGGTAGGAACTATTAGACAGTGACATTCAGGACAACACAAACAAACTCCGCTTGCAACTAGCATTGCACGCTTATTATACAAACAGATTGAATGGGTTAATTGCAATTCAAAACATCCTGATCTGGTTTTATTACAACCCATTTGACTTATCAAACTTTTCCCTATCAAAGTTAAGCTAGCAAATACATTTCAGGTCTCACAGAATTATGCATCTAATTCATTCAGTGGACATGTGCAATTTTTTAGGTAAATTGTCAATTTGTCTTGCATCTCACTTGTGTATGAACATCATTTTGAGATGTGTAAATTTATTAGCGTGGCATACGACATCACGAAGTGCCACCATGGACTGCTTCTTGTATACAAGGTACTTTTTTGACATGTCACCAAGTTACATTACAAAAAAAAGGTTTTCTTACTATTCCAAAGTCTGTAAATATCATTTAGATGGCATCGTTACATGCCACAACTGGTGTGGACTAAAATATCAGACAGCACCCATGGAGGTGCTACAAAAGGAGTTACTGCTATGACAGCACCACCTTGAGTGCAGTAAGTTTAAAAAACGTCTTCACTAAATACAATTCTGATTTTTCATCTTGAGCAATGAAGTCTTTAGGGTGATAATTACATACCTAATACTTCTGTTCTTCATGGATATCTATTCTGTGCAGTTCTATTTAAAATCATTAACAGTAAAAGTGCTATATTATTAAGAAAATTATTCATTCTATATAGTCTACTTAACTGCATGAACACAGTATGCTTATAATATGCGTTTACATATAATGTTGTATCGATAGTATTATAACATTTAAAAGTTGCTCACAATGTTAACTGAATTGGGGAGGAAGGGATCAAGGTGCAGAGCCTTAGGTTTGGACGCTGTTAGTTCATACAACAACCTGGTGTTGGTGTACCTTGGATGGGGTTCATGTGCTTGTTAGTTTGAGTTGGGGATAACTTCTACCATATATACTCTGACAAGATGTAGATCTTAAACTAAATCCTTTACCAATAATTTAAATCTAAAAAAGCACATGGCAGATGCATCTTTTAAACTTTAACCCTGCTACATTTAAAAGAATGTACCTCCATTAATGATTTACAAAAGAAAAAACTACAGAAAAGTAAAAATGTCTGTTTCTCTTAATACAAAATCCATTGCAAATAAATAATTTATAGGAACATTCAAAACAGTAAAATCTCATTACTTAGACTACTGGCAACCACCCCTAACTAAACCCCAGAGATCAGTGTGATGCTCACCTTGGAGGGCATACGGGCTTCCTTCGTACCCTTCCTCTTACCATAACCCATATGGCGACCCTTCCTGCGTGCCTCCATCATCTTACGGGCACGGAATCGCGAGTGCACATTGTTGGGCTTCTTGATAATGAGACCATCTCGGACAAGCTTGCGGATGTTCTGGCCTGAGGATCAAATATTCAGTTTAGTGGATCAACGTCCTGCCTGCTTTAAATTTACTCAATGCTACAAATTCCAAAGAAAATGCATATCATAAACCCATGGCACATGAGACTAACAAAGGGAAGAACAAGAAAACACACAAATATGCCATATTCATGTGTTTTCTTGTTCTTCCCTTCATTGCCCCTGTTGCAATTTGTTCATCATGAACCCCACACATGACAGACTATGATCTGCATACAAAATCTTCAATCTTCATCAAATTTTAAGCCCAGTTATTAAAAGGTCTCAACTTACGAGAGTTAGCCTGGCCAATTTCCCCAATTTCGTTGGGGTCGAGCCAGACCTTCTTCTTGCCGCATCCTAAGACTGACGCCGCAAGGCGCTTCTGTACCTTGAGCGAACTGCATAATAGGAGAAAACAAAGATTTAGTGTTCTGTAAAAAATATACAATTTAAGCCCACTCGCTCTTTCTATTGTTAATCTTTATAATACACACACACTAAGCTTTAGCAAATTGATGATATTCCTGTAAAGGACAAAGATGTTGATACAAGAAAAAATCTGCAGACATGACAATGAATACCATACTCCGGAGGGGTGTTGGGGGGCAGCGCCGGAAAGGCACATCCAGTCACAGCAATTTAGATTGTGAATTAAAGGGTCATGGAGTTGGGGGACAGCCTATGGCAAGTGCATCCGCATTTACAGAATTACCGTTTCTACCAACTAGGGAACACTCATTCGTACCATACACACTAAGAATGCCAACATCCT
>NW_020869040.1:444720-452220 GCF_003789085.1 Penaeus vannamei | reverse complement strand
ATAAAAATTCTAGCCAACATCTTGTAGCAATTCTGTCAATCATATTTGCTCACATTATTCCCTGATTTTTTGTATTGCATTTTTTTCGATTTTGGGGACCTATTTTCTCACTATAAGGGAGAAGCATTAGCCTTCTCTCTCTCTCTCTCTCTCTCTGGTTCACTTCTCTTTTTTTATACTTTTAGGCTAATTACTTTCCTACCAATACTATCATGTGTAAGAGAAAAATAAGGGAAATAAGGAGGAGAAGGAGTAGAAGAGAGAAAAGGAGTAGGAGGAGAATGAGGAGTAGTGGTAGTAGTAGTAAGAGTAGTAGTTATAAATATATTTACTTACTGAAAATATTCTGTCCCATCAGCATCTAAGGCCATAACCCCCTGGGTAAGGAAAGATCATACAGCACTATGATAAAATGTGGCAAAAAGAATAAAATTAGTTACTGATTAGGACAAAATATGTTAGATGCCAAAGGGAGAGCACTGTAGGTTTGCAGTGAAAAGGGTGAAGAGGAAAGAGCAAACGGATTGTGAGGGCCATTCAGGACAGACACAAAGCTAGCCTTTCATCCTTTCGGCACAGCTCTCACACTTTAGAATGTGAACAGAAGAAAGGGATGAAGAAGAGAAGGAAAAGGAAAGGGGAAAAGAAAAGACCATGCAAAATTGGTTCAGGCGAGGGCTGAGGTCCAAGGTAGGGGTCATCTCCTGCATTGGGCCTCAGTCTCCATCTCCTAAGCCCCCCACGACAACATCGAACAAGGGATTGGGGTTGTAGTAGTCATAAACCCCTGCAGAAGGTAAATAATCGTTCTTCATTGATTTGTGGCCATAACCAACCCTTCAGTCTTCCATTTTTCTCTCTCATTGCTCCTACTTTTTTTTCACTGCTCCCAAATGATGCCGATATAAGTTGTCTTTAACATACATGACAGGATAATAAAAAAACACAGCATTAACAACATTAGTGTTTATAACTTTCTCCAATACAGAAATAATTAATTCTGTACAAAATTAAACAAGACATCTACATTTTTACTTATAGAAAGAATTGATAGAGTCTTCTGATGAAAACTATAATAGATTCTTTTGTGATTGTAAAGTGCATTGCTTTCTGATTTATCACATATTGTTATCTTATTAATCTACCTAAATTTGCAATATCATGAATAGTTTCTCCAATACCATTTCATAAAAATCCCTTCTATATATTATAAAGGGAAAATTCATGATAATCTGCAATGATGGATATACATATAGGTATTATGCATTGTCATTCACATATACTCCAGATTAAACAACTCTTCATATACATTCTTACACATACACCTACTCGTACACATAACTAGTAAACACACAAACAGACACTTAGTGCAATTTCTTATACCCATGAACATCCACATTCACATTCATCCTATTGTTACTTTCATATAAACAGACACACACTCACACACACATACACTTGTATAGAAGCATAAACATATACACATTCACACCACTGGTACTCAGACAAAATACAGATACCAGATATGGACTAACTTGAAATTCTGATAGTCTCTTAAAATGCTAACAAAATCTAACTCAATCACAACATGCCACTGTCATCATAAATGCATTATTAGTTTTTTTTCTTCTTCTCTTACATTTCATCTTACATCTTAAAAAGAAAAGTATTGGCATCTTTCAAAATAAGACAAGAAAAAAATACATCTTGAATAAAAAAAAAAGGGAAAATAAATAAGAATAATAATAACATGACAAAATTAAGCTCCATCACAAAGCGAAAACTCAGGAAACAAATCCCCGAAAGTTTGAGAATTAATGTTTACATAAAAAAAGGGTCATTATGGGGGGTTAGTTTACGTCAATACAACACAAATTACGTTTTCTTTTCTTTATTATTATTATCATAATTATATACTTCATTCCTCCGAGTTCTGACAACTATATAAAAAATCTTAAACCTTTACCTGTACATTCTATTATACCATTAATGGATTATAGTATAAGCAAGAGGCAAAACAAAAAACAGAAAAAAACAAACTGGCAACAAAGGTCACTTCACCATACGGAATGAAGGGGAAGCACAATCGGCAACAAACACCTGTAAATTCTAGTTGAAGAATGCACTACTTGGCAACAGTATTAAAAAACACCTTCCGAACATTTATATATTGCATACAACAGCCTCGCAGAAAGTGGTTAACGTGCACTCTACTAAAAAATTAATTCAGAACACATAAAACATCAAATATATTCACAAAATTTGACTCTTCCTAAGAAAAAAAAATGCATATTCAAATGAAAAATAAAACGAATATAAAACATGAATAAATGAATTAATAAATACATAAATAAATCATAAATATTCAAAATCGTTATTACATTCTGTGAATTCTGTCATGGCTTGGCATCTGTAGTGTAAATTACATTTCCAAAGAAATGAGAAAGAGAAGAAAAGAAAGGAAAAGAAAGAGAAGCAAGAGAAAAAAATGAAAGAGAGAGAGAAAAGAGAGAAAATGACAAATAAAAAAAAAGTGAAAAAGAGAAAACAAAAAAAAAAAAGAGAAAGAGACAGAGAAAAACAATGAAGACAGAAAAAAAAACTGATAAAAGATGAAAGAGAGAAAGAAATATCTTCGTAAAAGGCATTCCCTTACAGAGCACTCAGGATCTTCGCAGAATCTGAAGCGCTTTTTGTACGTCTGATTGTGTCTCCTTAACCTCTACTGGACTTGCTGCTCTGAAGCGCTGCAACGCACACAAAGCAGGCAAAAAAGTGTTTCTCTATTCCAAATTCTGATATATCTTGAATCCATTTGTCCTAGTTAAAATTTCATCATAGTGTTGTCATTCACATATTTTGTTTGCTTGTTTATTTGAAGATTCCAACATCCATTGGCAATTTTTAAATATAATGATCTTTTTGTACACATGATCTGGTTTTGGAAAAAGAAAAAAAAAATCTCTTTTTTTTTTTCTTTTCTTTTTTTCTGAGTATTTGATTTCATCATTGACAGTTTTGATGTTCTCTTCACAAACATTCCAATGGTCCTTAATAATAATAAATTATTTCTTTTTAATTCTTCCAAATATATCTCTTCATTCAAATCATAATCTATTTACATCATCTTGTGCAACCAACTAAATAACAAAAATAAAATTAAAAAGGCAATAAAAATTTACTTAAAAAATGTCTAGAAACGTGCTGGATAATTAGGTCTCCTCGTAATATACAATAATTTTTGTATTGCTATAACACAAAACAAATTCAAAACAAAATACACACATACAAAAAGGACACAAACAAACAAACATTCAAATCAGAGAAACTACCTAGTTATGTCTCTTGATACAATACAAGGACACATAATCCCATTATATAGAGTGATCTTCATGTAAAAAGCTGATAAATGACCACAACTTACAGTCCCTTGAATAATAACTCACAAAGGATAAAAAAAAAAAAAAAAAAAAAAAAAAAAAAAAAAAAAAAAAAGACATGTTAAGTCCACAACCCTAATTCAACCTTAAATCTACGCTTTTGAGCTCTGGAGCGTGACATAAGAGAATGCAATCCCCAAAGCAGCTACACCGGAAGCAAGGAGGATGTATGAGACTGGGCACGTGGATGACGCACTGGACCTGTCACTGCCCAGTCGTGGGCCCTCTCCTACGCCTCCTTCTCCGCTGTCCATCACTTCTGTGGCATCTTCAATTAAAAATACAAAGGAAGTGAGATAGTTGAGAAAACATGTTTTCATACATATATATATTTACCATTCTTATTCACTAAAAACAAAACACTTAATGGAATACACAAAATATATCAATCCTTATCATCCGGATGACGCGACTATCAAGTCATGAAAAAATATCAGTTCACTGAAAGAATTTGAAACATACACTAATCAGCACAAAATGGAGGTATTACGAATTCATCTACCCTTTTTTTTAAATTCATCAATCTGATCTAAATTGTCATGCCGTCTCATGCACAATTTGTGAAACAAGGAACATCTACTCCCTTTGGGTTCTGAAGGCAATTATCACATACAAGCAAAATTATAAAAACTTTCTTCAGACTGAATTCAATCCACAACCATACTCAAATTCTTAGGGAACTTATCCCTTCCATGGAACCTTATCAAACCATCTCTTAAAAAAAGAAAGAGTACAAGAGATGCATTAGAGAAGAAAAGGGATATGGAGAAGGAAGAGGAAGATGGAAAAGAGTAGATAAAAGAAAAAAGGGAGACAGGAAAAAAGGAGAAAGAGTAAAAGCAGACACATACAGAGAAAATCAGTACAGAGAAAAAGACAAAGAAGTAAAAAGAAGTAGAAATGGGTAGGTAGAAGAAGAGAGAGAATTAAAGGAAAATACCTCCAAATAACACATACCAGCTAATGTTTCTAGCGTGTCATCTACATGCTCTGAACGAACTGTCAGCCCAAGCAACTCCTTAGCTGACTGACAAGCATCGGTAGTATTGTCCCCGGGAAACAGGTAGTCGCAGAGACTGACAGGAAGGCCACCTCCTGAAAAGGTTGTTTCAAGATTAAATAATGTAGAGCAACATGTAAAAATGATAATTACATCAAAATAGACCTAATAATCATCTGGAATCTAATTCTACTGTCTCATATTTTCTCTACTCTATCACTGACCAGAGAAGATGTTTTCAAAATGAGTACATTCATGAGGGCATTGCTTAGCACAATATCCAAGTGCAAGAGATTAATGCGAATGTTCCTGACAAGAAGGACAATGAAGGTATACATGTAATAATTAAAACAATTCTTAGTAATTCAGTTTTAGTTACTTGGTTCAATGGATACAATACCCTAATAATGTGCTTATCCCATAATAAAATACATTAATAAAATTAATAACTTTACACTTTTATTTGTCAATGCATAATATACCCACACCCTTAAAGCCTTGGATGACGAAAGGGCCTCAACTGACCTTCAAGGAAGACGCGACGAGGAGGTTCATGGATGATTGGGCCCACCAAGTGCGAGGGAGGCTCTTCCACAAGAGAGTCACAGTGCATCTCCCACCGGGCCACCACCGAGCGCACCAGGTCAACAAGCACAGATGATCTGGCTTCCCCAACTGTGGCCTAAGAGGAATATTCATATAAGTATATATATTTCTGTTTCATTCCCTCTCTTTCTTTCTTACTCTCTTTCTCTATTTCTATTTCTCTCTTTCTCTCTACAACAACAAATTCAGCCTACCTTGGAGTGCACGAAGGCCAGGCCAGCCACCGTGCCTGCCAGCCTCACGTTTCCTGAGCTCTCCTCCAGGCCAGAGCCAGGCCCTTCCACAGCTAAGGGTGCCCCTGAGTCAAGGATCTCGGCTGTGAAGACTTTAGGGGGAGACAAGTCTGCCATCCCTCCCCTGACGCTGCTGCCAGTCCCCTTCTTCTTGGTCTGCTTCTCCTCCGCATAGGGGTCCAGAAAATCGTAGCTGTTTTGGAGCTCCGAGTCGATCAGGATTAGGCTCTTGGTCACACTCTGGGCCCATGGCTTGATCAGGGACTGTGTGGGCAAGGAGGAATTAAAGAAGGGATAAAGGAAGGAGGAAGGGGAAGTAGGGAAATGTAAAAAGGGGGGATGAGGAAGGAGGAAATTAAGAAGGAGGAGGGAAAGTGAGAACTGGAGGTGAAGGGGGAACTAGGAAAGAGAACAGAAAAATAAAGCTGAGGAAAAAGAAAAAAGGAAAAGATGGAAAAGAAAGAAGAGAAAGAGCAAGATTAGGGGGAGGAGGAGGGATATCACTTCAAAACAAAGAAAACTAGTAGATGTCAATGAAAGAAGATCAAATAAGATAAGAAGAACACCAGACTGCTGTAACTATTAGCGCTACTATCAATAATGACAGTCATAACAACAATTCTGATCAAGGCACCTCAACTCACACACAGCCACTCCTTAACCTTCCCCATTTCTCAAAAAGAAAGAAAAGGAAAAAGAAAACAGGAGGAAAATTTCAAAGAAAACTTACAAGTATCATTTTATAAAGTGACTGTGGAGACTTGTCCTTTGGCAACCAGAAGTTGAGATTGATGTTGTAGGAATAGCTGATCTGCTGCCACTTGACACCCCCGCGGTGGAACCTGAGCTCGGCACTGTTCTGAATGCCGACCGCAGTGGGAGATACATCTACTGTCTTCACTGTACATCTGAGGGGAGAGTTGAAAGGTTTTATATCTACATACTAATAACCTCTGAAGTTCTGTTACTATGGGGGAAAATCTAATAAACAAATACACAAATAAATCATTCTTTCTTTGTTGTTGTCTCCCAGGATAGATACAATATTAATTTGCGTGAAAAAAATATAAAAATGAAACAATTACCGTTTCTCATAATTAAATAATTACTGTTTCTCATACACTGTTCTGTTGTCTCCTTGGATAGATACAAAAAATTCCTTATAACACAACATCCTTATAATAGAACTGTATTACACCCAGATACTAAATGTATAGTTTATAACACTCTTGGCCTTCAAACTCATTACAATTTGACGAGAAACAGGAAAAAAAATGGAAGAAAAAAGAAAATAAAAGCAATCAAAGTCCACACATACTTGAAGGTCTGCGTACAAACGTGCAGGATAATCTTCTCACTGCGAAGTTCGGCAGTCTCCAGCAGGATTTTCGCTGCCGTCCTATGAACCGCACCTAAAATGGACCTGATTTTGGACTGGCTTTGGGAGGTGTCATAATCAGATTGCGGTGTGACCACAAAAAGGCCAATGACATCCAGACCTCCTGGCAGCATGCGCACAACCTGAAAGGATGAGGTACTTATGAACTGTGTCGAAATACTGATTATGATTTTTTTGTTTGTGTCGTAACATATTCAAACAGAACAAAGAATTAACTGTGCATTACTAAGTACTAAGAATTAACAGCACTTTAAAGTATAAATTCATAATAATTGTAATTATTCTTAATCAATTAATTATCATGACAATCAATTGAAGTACCATTCATAATTTGTCAATTTTCACAAAGTTCCAAACAAAAAAGAAAAAAAAATATTACAAGATGATTTCCAGTAAAAACTATTTGCCTACAACATCTAAATTTTTCTAATTGTGTGAATCACTATGACAACCCTTGACAAGATATAAAATCGTAAAATATATTGAAGATTTTTCAATACAAATGAATGCTAGTCTCTGCGTTTAAAATAACCCACCCACTGATACGGATAATTTATTCAAATAATGATTGCCTACAAAGTTTCTCTGCCCTTTTCCTGGCTTTCATTTTGCAGCCATGTAGTCTTCAGATACTAATAAAAGCATCACTATATGGCAACACTTTATTCTCAGCTAATGGTGGCTTATGGCTTTCTACCATTCACACTCAACTCAAAAGTGATTTTATTTGCCTTGGAAGCTTCACAGGTTTCATCAATCATCTTACTAGTCTTTCTACTCTCCGAAAACGATTCAAAAACGACTTTGCAGGCTTTCATGGGG
>NW_020869040.1:432220-437220 GCF_003789085.1 Penaeus vannamei | reverse complement strand
CGTGACCCTCTTCATTCACAGGCCATTTGAAGCATGACATTAACACACACAAACACGCACACGAACACGAAACACGCACACGACACACCACGCACGAACATCACAACACGTGATAGCGCGCGGGTGTGTCTTTCCCGCCTTTTTTTCCGCCATTTTTTGGGTTTTTCGAGTTTTTTTTGGTTTGTTCGCTTTGTTGTCTGCTTCTTCTATTCGTTGCATGTATGCTCCTTCTCTCCTCTCTCCTCTCTGCTGTCTCTGGTCTCTCTCCTTCTCTCTCTCTCTCTCTTCTCTCTCCTCTCTCTCTCTCTCTCCTCTCTCTCTTCTCTCTCTCTCTCTCTCTTTCTCTCTCTCCTCTCTTTCTTCCTCTTCTTCTTCTTTTCCTTCCTCTTTTTCTGTTCTTCCTCTTCTTTCCCCTCCTCCCCTCCTTCTCCCCTCTGCACCACATCCTCCTCCTCCTCTCCTCCTCCTCCTCCCTCCTCTTCCTTTATCTCTCCTCCCCTCCTCCTCCACCCCTCTCCATCTTCCCTTCCTCCTCCTCCTCTCCTTTTCCTCCTCCTCCTTCCTCCACCCTCCTCCTTCTCCTACCCTCCTCCTCCTCCTCCTCCTCCTCCCCCTCCTCCCCTCTTCCTCCTCCTCCTCCTCCTACCTCCTCCTCCCTACCCCTCGTTCCTCCTCCTCCTCTCCACCCTCTTCCTTCTTCCTCCCCTCCTCCTCCTCCCCCCCCCCCTTCGCGACATCATACAGAAGAATCTCTCATACTGATACTTAAACATTATATAAAGTGCCTCATTTGTGGCCTTCGCTGGTATTCCATGCGTGAAAGCTAGATCGTGTGTTTGGTTTTGCTTGTCGTGGTGATTGACGGTGTGGTTGGTGATCACTCTGGTGATGTGGTGTGGTGATGGTATGATGATGTTGTGGTGATGATGTGGTGTGATGATGTAATATGATATGTGGTGTTGGATGTGTGACGGTGGTGGTTTGTGAGGGGGTGGTGGTGTGAAATGATTGGTGTTTGGGATGTGTTGCTTGTGGTGGTGATGTGTGGTGATGTATGGTGAGTGCGGTGATGAATGTCGTGGTGTGATGATGGTTGTGGTGATGGTGTGTGTGAGTGATGATGATGTGGTGTGTGATGAGATGGTGTTGTGATTGATGGTGGTGTGATGCATGAAGATGGTGGTGGTGATGATGGGTGGAGTGCGTATGATGGTGATGAGTGATGGTTCGTATAAATGGTTTTGCTTGTGGTGAATTGATTGATGTGTGGTGGTGGGATGATAATGATTATATGGTGTTGGTATGATGAGTGGTTTCGTGATGATGTATGCTTGTGGTGATGATGATGGTGGTCTGGTGATGATGATCGGTGTGGTGTTAGTGTATGATGATAGCGTGCGTGATGATTTGTGTGATTTGGGAAATGATTGGTAAGTGTACTATGATGATTATGCATGGGTGGTGATAATGATGGTGGTAATGATGATAATGGTGATGATAACGATGATAATGGTCATGATAATGCGACGACGATTGTGATGATGGCGAGGGAGGTCAACATCCCTTTTCCAAAAGGAAATACCACACATGGCATTAATATTCATCACTGCAATGGTGATCTTCATCATTACATCATTCTCAACAGTATTATATTATCATACCATTACCAACATATGTAATTTTCAACAGTATATATAGCTATCAATTACATTATCCTAAAATTACAAGTTCTTATCAAAATTGTTATCAAAAGCAACACACTTACGTGATTACAACACTAGGATATCCTGAATAAAAAAGTTTATGTTGATAAATACTAACATGTAATTCCATATTCATTGCATGTTCTCATAATGTAAAATTAGGGATTTATGTGGCGTTGTCGTTATCAATGTTATTTTACGATTATTTTACAATTTTATTTTATTTTACAATTATATTTTATTTTACAATTATATTTTATTTTATTTTTATTTTATTTTATTTTACATTATATTTTATTTTATTTTATATTTTATTTTTATTTTACAATTGATATTTTATTTTATTTTTATATTATATTTTATTTTATTATAATTTTTAATAATTTTTAATAATTTTATTCTATTTACAATTATATTTTATTTTTATAATTATATTTTATTTTATTTTTTATTATTATATTTTATTTATTAAATTTTAATAATTTTAATAATTTATTCGTATTTTACAATTATTATTTTTAACAATTTATTTATTTTATTTTATTTTAATTTATTTACAATTATATTTTATTTATTTTTATATTATATTTTATTTAATTATAAGTTATTTTACAATTATATTTTACTGCCTAATAATTCATAAAAGGCCGTTCTATGGGCAAGGCGAGATCAGTAGCAAACTCGAGGGGTGCATGGCGCCTCATTCTATTTTTGGGAAAAGCACATGGGGGTTTATTTTGATGACGTCACAGAAGTTACGGATGCTCTGTGAATATGGTCGATCATTTTTGTCGTTTCAATTTTCAAAAAAGCGTCGAAAATAATGATTTTACCGATATTTTCCTTGAATAATCATCAAAAAAGACGCCATGACACTCCTCGGTTGCTACTGATCTAGCGTTCCCATAAACACCACTCATGCCAAATTCCGAAACTTTAAAAACTATTTTAAATCTGGTTTATATATACTTTCGTTTTATTCATTGTGAAGTTTTATTTTAACACGCTGGTGTATGATTTCTCTCCATTCATAGTTTAGGAAGGATATAAACGGGGTTACGATAAAGTACTAAAAATCAGCTGATCAGAAGGTAAACAAAAATATTCATATAACTTTTCCAATTTTCCAATTTTATTTTATTCATAATTATATTGTTTTTTTTTCTTTATCAACGTATGTATTTACTTCACACGTTTCTCAAGTTATTTTTTCCAATTTCAATTTCATTTTGGAATTTATAATTATATTGTTTTTTTTTTCTTTATCAATACATAGATTTAATTAAAACGTTCCTCTATATGATTTCTCTTCATTCATAATTTAGCAAGAATACAAAAGTAGTTACTCTCCCATACTGCAAAATCAGCTGATCAGAATTAAAAAAAAATATTCACCCCACCTTCTCAATTTTCATATTACAAGGCTTGAAAGTTATAATCATATTTTTTTCATCATCAATGCTAAGATTACTTAACATATGACAGATTTATTTTTTATCTATTTATTTATTTCATTACTATTTTTTTATATATATAACTGTCATAAACACAACGATTTTATATCAGTAAAGAGATTTTAAAAAATAATCATGGATAATTCAAAATAATGATTTAATAATGACAATAATGATAATTAAGGATAATAAACAATAACAATAATAGTAATGGTGTGATGAAATGATAATAAAAACATAATAATTTCTGTTATCACCAATAGCATTGTTCTCCTAACTTCATTTTGGATTAAACATCCAACGCAAATTTGCCAGATTAGAGAAGTAGAATAAAACATAATCCCTTAATTATAAATCCTTTCTTTACTAAGTACACTAATTACCATAAGCATATATTTGATAGTTACTCGTTATCTCTCAGGTTATCAGGTTAGGATAACACAAAAGTACAATGCTCCGTGTCTAAGATAAGATAGCACAAGCTTTACAAGATCTATAAGGAAAAAGAGACAAATTAGAAAGAAAGAAAGAAAAAAATAGGTTGATTTCGATACAAAAAAAATTTAGGGCGGATTAACCTTTGCTTGGCGTGCGTATTTTTTCATTTTAAATTGGTGTTCGTTATTCATCAGTTTGTGAAGATTTTTTTTATCCCGTACACGCACACACACACACACACACACACACACACACACACACACACACACACACACACACACACACACACTTTCTTTCTCTCTCTCTCTCTCTCCTCTCTCTCCTCTCTCTCTCTCTCTCTCTCTCTCTCTCTCTCTCTCTAAACACACACACACACACACACACACACACACACACACACACACACACACACACACACACAACGCAACAAATACACACATAGATACAGAATCAACACTATAAATAGCCTAAACACATATTTCAAAAGAGAAAAAACATAAACAAAATTAAAAACAAAAGAAAAGAAAGTAGAAGAACGGAAAAAATAAACAAATACATCAAACATACAAATAATAGAAAATAGACACAAAGAAAAAGAAAAATTACATCAAGTAGCCAACGGAAAAATAAAAACAAATACATCAAACATACAAATAGAAAAAGAAAGTAGAAGAACGAAGAAAAAAAATAGATCAAACATAGAGACAATAGAAAAAAAAATAAAAAATAAAACTAAAAACCGTTACGGGAAACTTCAAAACAAACGCATGTTTTTTGCCCATGTCACAGTGTCACTTCTGGGCGTCGAGCGCTAACTTGCTGTTAATTGAATAATTTTCTTCCCTCTCGCCCCTCCTCCAATGTACATACATCCCGGCGTGTCACATCCGTCTGCACGACTTTTTAGTGTGCATTTGCAACGACTCCTTTTGTGCATTTGAGAGAATGTCGACGTTTCTGCTAACTTTGCAATGAGGTTAGCAAAGTTAGCGGTTTTCTAGCGCTAGGTTAGCAGTTTTTTCTTTTTTGTTCTTTTTTTTAGCGGTTGTTGCTATGTGAGGAATGAGTTTCGGTTGTTTGGATTTTGAAAAAATATATATGGATTATTTATGGATGATTTAGCTTGAAGTGAGATGAATAGATTATTTGAGTAAAAGATAAAAGAGAAGAGAGAAGAGAGTCAGACGGAAAGACAGGCAAAAGGAAAGAGAAAATGAGGACTGGGATAGAGAGAGGAAAAGAGAGAGAGATCCAGAAAGAAACAAGGACAGAGAAGAGAGAGAGGGGGAGGGAGAGTGAGTGAGTGAGTAAGAGAGAGACAGAGAGAGAGTCAGAGATAGACAGGAACAGATAGAGAGTGAGAGAGAAAGAGCCAGGCATATAGCCACACAAGGATAGATAGATA
>NW_020869040.1:414720-424720 GCF_003789085.1 Penaeus vannamei | reverse complement strand
AGGGGAGAGGAGAGAGAGAGAGAGAAGAGAGAGAGAGAGAGAGAAGAGAGAGAAGAGAGAGAGAGAGAGAGAGAGAGAGAGAGAGAGAGAGAGAGAGGAGAGAGAGACAGAGAGAGAGAGAGAGAGAGAGAGAGAGAGAGAGAGAGAGAGAGAGAGAGAGAACAGTGCTACTATGTCCTTATGAGCTTATGGCTAAATACAAGTCATTGTGCTGGGTGTGTGCGTGCGTGTGTGCGTGCGTATGTGTTTGTGAATGTGTGCGTCCGTGCAAGCATAAGTATGTATGTGTGTATCATTACTCTTATGTGCGTGTGAAATACAAAACACACACCACCTGATATACACCCAGTTAACTCCCCCTCCCCCCCCCCAAAAAAAAAAAATATATATATATAGATATACATACATATTCTTAAACAAAAAAAAAAATATATACATACATATATATTCTCACATAATAACCTCTTTCCCGGAAAACCACATACGTCCGCAACACAATGGCCTTAAATAAAGCTGAATATTAAAAAAGTTCCGTGCAAGTCATTAATCAACGCTTTCGAAGAAGTTGACGGAAGTGGTATTGGCGCCAAAAAATATTCTCGAAGGACGCTACATTTGCTTGCCTGTTTGCTTTATTTATTTATTCTTTTGTTTTTACTTTGTGTCTTTTATTACTACTTTATTTATCTATTTTAATCAACGCTTTCGAAGAAGTTGACGGAAGTGGTACTGGCGCCAAAAATTATTCTCGAAGGACGCTACATTTGCTTGCTTGCTTTATAGATTTATTATCTTGTTTTTAGTTTATGCTTTTATTACTGCTTTATTTATTCATTATAATCATCTTACTCATTTTTGTTTTTAGTTTATGTTCTTATTATATTGCTTTATCTATTTATCATATTTCATTTTATCCATTTTTGTTTTTAGTTTATTTTTTTATTTCTACTTTATCTATTCATTTATTTGATTCTATTTTATTTGTTTTTGTTCCATTTATTTATTGATTGACTCACCTATCAATTATTTTGCTTTTCATGATATCTTTATGAACTTTTTCAAGGCGAAAATATGATTAATATGCTGGTGATGACTGTTGACAGGCTATCAAATTGGTGATGATCATCATTGGATAATTAATAAGTTGGTGACGATAATAATTGGGTAATTAACAGGTTGGTGATAATAACTGTTTCGCAATTATGGTAATTAACAAGTTGGCGATAATAATTGTCGCAATTAAGAGATTTGTGGTGATAATTATTTGACAAGTGACAAATTAGTGATGAAAATGATATGATGATTGACAAATTGGTGATGATACTTAATGAAACGATACAATTTTGCGTATATTGCTCTCGGAAAGTCATCACCAGTCTATCAGTACACCGCCTCGATAAAAAAAAAAAATAATGAATAAACATGTAAAATATATATATATGTATATAATATATAATATATATATATATATATTATATATATATATATATATATATATATATATATGTATATACATGGATAAGATAAGTATATGAAAAGTAAGGGAAACTATCATCTTTTTAGTTTTTTAAATAATAAATTGAATAGTTTATAATAAACTACTAAGTGCCCGGCTATTAACTTTACTACTTTGCCCCCCTCCCCCCCTCCTAGGCCTATATATGAACAGGTAAAATAGATTTTATTATTAAAATTTTTTATGGTAGAGGGAAAGGTGTAATGTCATTGACTATTGTACTAACGGTAAGTTATGAAACCAATGAATAATAATAAACAGATGATAAAATAGAAAATAAAAATAGATATAATAATAAGAAATAGAAAATATCAAAACATGATAATAAGGAAATAGAAATAAAAAATATATAATAATAATGAAATAGACAATAACCAAAATTATAATATAATGAAAATAATAAAAACGTTAATGAACTACATATAGTATATATAGTATAGAAAGCTTGTCCTATTATTTATAATATGGGTTTGATTTTAGAAATTTAATCTAAAATATAACGGTTTCTGCACTGCCATTTTGTAGCGGGAAAATCCATTTAAACAATTATTGAAAAGGACAACAATTGATCAATTCCCGAATGACTCATAAAAAACTGCATAGAAAGATAGATAAAAGAGAGAGAATAGAGAGAGAGAGAAGATAGAGAGAGAGAGAGAGAGAGAGAGAGAGAGAGAGAGAGAGAGAGAGAGAGAGAGAGAGAGAGAGAGAGAGAGAGAGAGAGAGAGAGAGAGAGAGAGAGAGAGAGAGAGAGAGGAGAGAGAGAGAGAGAGAGAGAGAGAGAGAGAGAGAGACAGACAGACAGACAGAGAGAGACAGATTTGGAGAGAAGAGAGAGAGAGAGAGAGAGAGAGAGAGAGAGAGAGAGAGAGAGAGAGAGAAGAGAGAGAGAGAGAAGACGACAGACAGACAGACAGACAGACAGAGAAAAGAAAGAAAAAGAAAAGTTATTCTTTCCCTTTGAAATCATTTACGTAGACCCGACTTAGGCTTCGTCGTTAAGGTTAGGTGTTCGGTCTGGCCTAACCCGCTTCAGAACCATTCTAACCTGGTTGATGGTCTTCGCTTCTGGAGAAAGGTCTGCTGGAATGCGGGAAGGGAGGAAAAGGAGGGAAAAGGGGGGAAAGGAGGGAAGGTGGGGGAATTAGAGGGTGAGAAGTTGAGTGAAGTTACGCGTTTCTTGGAGCCGACAGCAGCCTGTCTGACAACGCACATAATTTAAACACGCACACACACACATATGTATGTATATATACAGAAGAAGAAGAGAGAGAGGGGGAGAGGAGAGGGAGATAGGGGAGAGAGAGAGGGGGGGAGGGAAAGATAGAGAGGGAGAGAGAGAGATGGAGATAGGGAGATAGGAGAGAGAGAGGAGGGAGAGAGAGAGAGGGAGATAGGGAGAGAGAGAGGTGGGGAGGGAAAGAGAGAGAGAGAGGGAGAGAGATATGGAGATAGAGGGGAAAGAAGGAGAGATAGAGAGAGATATATGGATAGATAGATAGAGTTAGAGAGAGAGAGAGAGAGAGAGAGAGAGAGAGAGAGAGAGAGAGAAGAGAGAGAAGAGAGAGAGAGAGAGAGAGAGAGAGAAAGAAAGAAAGAAAGAAAGAAAGAAAGAAAGAAAAAGAAAGAAAGAGAGACAGACAGACAGATGAAAGCGAGAGCCGGCGACAACCTGAATGATTAATGGTGATCGAAAGCGAAAAGAATGCATAAAAATTACCCGCTGGAATCCCTAATAAGGAGAAGCTGCAAGCACATTCGACTGAAAGCGAACGGATGGAGGAAGGAATCTCAAAAGCTAACAGATTCCGCCATCTTAGGGACAGAGTTTGAGATAGAGCTCTGAATGTTTTTTTTTTTTTTTCTATTAGGGTTTTTGAAACTGTTTATTTTGTTTCTTTATTACGTTTATCTCTGTTTATCGGTGTCCTTTGAGAAAAAGAAGATGCGACAGAAAAATGTCGTACGGGGGTAATGCATTTTCTTTTCCGTCTTTTCATCGAAACCCTTAGTCCTCGGTTGAAATCAATAAGATGGTATAATATAACTTACAAAATGCATTGAGATACGAAGAATGGGTAAAATAATAACGAGGAATGCTGTAATATGTATATTCACGTACGTCTGACAGCGGTGTGGCGTGACCTCTGTCTTGGCATCATCGCTCAGCTGTTCAGTCGTCATTCAGAAGCCATGGATACGGGATACACACATTGTTCTTTTCCGCTCGAAGGCACTTTTCAACTCTATGGACAGAAAAATGGCCGTTGCGTCGTTAGATTAGATCCTTCGGAACTCACGGTGACGAGGGCCGACAGTGACAACAAAGGAGAGAGGCGACAGACCATAAAAACTAACGACATCGTAGGATGCGTGTGCATGAAGGGAGGGGAAAAGGAGAACAGAAAACATGTTGCGTTTATCACCGTCTATGCCTATCCCCTCTTCGGTTCCTCCAAGAAGAAAGGAAGGAGGAAAAGATTGGCCTTGACCTTCGAGGTGGAGGAGAAGGAGTCCTTCGAGGAGAACCTGGATATTGCTAACAGGTGGAGGACGACCTTGCTGCAGGTCGCCAGGAGTAGAGGTAAAGTGAATGGGAGGAGGGAAGAAGAGAGAGTGTAGAAGGAAAGAGGGAGTTGGAGAAGAAAAGGTGAGAGAGAGAGAGAGAGAGAAAGAAAGACAGGAAGAAGAGAGATGGTAGAAGGAAAGGAGAGAGAGATAGAAGAAAGGGAGAAAGAGAGAGAAAGAAAAGGAGAGAGAGAGGGAAAGAAAGAAAGAAAGGCATTGAGCAAGAGTTAGTGAGAAAGAGAGAGAAAGAAAGGAAGAAAACAATTTAGATTATTCACAGACAGAGAGAGAGAATTCCCAGTATATTTACCACCCCCTTAGTGTCAAACAATATAGCCTCCCACACACTCTGGCAGAAGTGAGCTTAAAAACATCCCAGAAACAAGCGTATCCTTTCTCTCTGTGGAAGCTCGTTGGCCCCTGCTGGAGTGCCAAAAGCAGAGGCCACAGTGATTGCATGACACTATGGGTATCAGATTGTAGGCCTACCATGGTAGACCAAAACCAAGTATCAAGTGGATTTTGAAAGAACAGCCAATATAGGCCTACATGATTATTTAAAACAAGTCTTGTTTTGAAAGTCACGGATGTTTGATAAACACTCTCCAGATGATAATTATTTTTTTAGAAAAGAAAACAGTGCAGATAACAACATTATTCACAGAAAAAAGCCTTGTCAGTTATTGTCTAATGTTTCCAAAGATGATAATATATTGAAGTTAATGATATGGTTTTACAGCTAATTGAAAGATGACAAGTTATAATTGGCCATTTGATGAATGTTATAATATTACATGACATAAAAAAAACAGTAGAAAGTAAATTACATGACATGAGAAATCAGTAGAAAGTAAATTACTTGAATCGCTTGTATTGAGATAGAAGATGATTTGCAATAATTACATTTTTGTAATCTCATGAATTATGCATTTTCTTAATGATTATGTTCTCCTGATTGTGATTACTGATATTATTATCTTTAGCTTATCCTGCTATCTGCTTTTTGTATCTATAGGAAGTAGATTTATATGTATACATATAATATCTATTTTTTTCTTATACTTTCTTACTTTTCTTCTTTCTTTCAATCTTTCTTTCTTTTTTTTCTTTCTTTCTTTTTGTCATTCTTTTCTTTTCTTTTTGCCTCTTTTCAAATGTTTATATTGTTTATATATGAATGTTTATATATTTTAAATGCTTGGTAGACATCCACACATGCAGTCAGTCAGTGAGACCTATGCACCCATAGGAGCTATAGTAAAGGCCAACAAAGCCCATGCGTATTCTGGCCAGAGTGAGCCTTTTCAGTTCCCTGGCAAATAAGGCCTGGGTTTCTGTGGTGGTGGAGTTTGTTAAGGTTGATCGGTCATTGTGTGTGTGTGTGGTGGTGGTGTGGGGGGGGGTTGTGTGTATGTGTGAATGGATGCATGGGTGGGTGTGTCTGTCTGTTTGTCTGTCTCTGTCAGTCAGGCAGCCAGTCAGCCTGCCAGCCTGCCAGCCAGTCAATCAGTCAGGTAGCCAGTCAGTCAGTTAGTCAGTCAGCAAGTATGTGTGCACACATTCTAATCACACTCTCAAGGTTGTAAAGTAATCACTTTTTTCTTTATTTCCAAGGCTAAAAGTTTCATATTGTATCATTTCCTTGCTCATTTAACCACAAAGAATGTAGTGGTAATTTGGAACAAGGCATCAAAGTTGTGAAAGATGTCGATGTCCTTTATTGGCTCAGATTGAACTTACACATTTCACATAAATTATGCATATTTGATTGTAAAGAAACAAAGGGTTCAAAATTATCAGAATCATTATTGATATTATATTTTTTTCCCCATTTTGATTTGATTCATGCATTTTCTGTATCAATTATTCATCCTGAGGCACAAAAACAGGCCGCATTAGGAGGACGAGACTCATTTTCATTATGATAGTTTTAGTGATAGGTACTAGAGATTCAGTTTGATTTGGTAATCTTGCTCTTATAGATTAGCCGTTCTTTATCACCTTGACATGATATATTATGCTTGTGTCGATAACATGCTTGGGTATTGCCATATGTCATAGGTTTTCATGTCTTTTATTTATTTAATTATTGTTATTATTTGTTTTTTAATGTGTGAGATTTGTATTTAGGGATGTATGTATACCAGCATTTATGTCCTTGACTGCTTGTGGTAATAATCTGTTTGTGTAATAAGTGTGTGTTACTTGTCTTCTCATTTTGTTGTTTGATTCACATAGTCCATGAAGGAAAGGTGATTGTAATGCCTCTTATGATAGCGAGTGAGCTAAAATAAACTGTTTATCTGATATGTATGATGGCCTAGCTTATCTTGCAGTCTTTATCTTGGCTGTACGGTATACATATCTGTTCTTGTTTCACTGGGGTTTCAATAGCTACTTGTATGGTTAGTTTTGATTCAGTATGGTTGGTTGGTTTGTCGGTGGGAGGGAGAGAGAGAGAGAAGGATAAAGGTGGTAGGCAGGAGGAGAGAAGAAAAGAGGGTGGGAGATTAGAGGAGAAGATGAAGAGGAGAAGAAAAAGAATGAGGGATGAAGATGATGGATGAAAATGAAAAGGAACAGAAAGGAGAGGAGAAAAGATTACAAGAATTACAGAGAAAAGAGAGGAAAAGATGGAAGAAGAGGAGATGGGAAAAGAATGATTGAGAGATAGAGAAGAGAGGGAAATAGAATGATAGAGGGGCAGAGAGAAGAGGGGAATAGATGGAAAGATGGAAAAAGAGGAGATGGGAAAAGAAGGAAAGAGGAGAAAATTAAAAAGGAAGAGTGTGGATAAAGGAGAGGAAAAGGAGAAGAAAAAGAAAGAGGGAGGAAGAGGAAAAAGAGATAGGATAAATGAAGAAAAGTAAAGATGAAAGAAGAATGGAAAGGAAGAGGGAGAGAGGGGAGAATAGAGAAAGTAAAGAGGAGAGAGAAAGATAAAAACAAGATATAGAAAAAGTGAGAGTGAAAGAGAGAGAGAGAATGAGAAAAAAAGAGACAGAAAGATAAGACAAAGGAGAGACTAAAAGAGAAAATAGAAAAGGAGAAGATAAAGAAAGAAGTAGAAAGAATAGAGAATAAGAAAAGAGAAAGAAAGAGAAGAAGAAGAAAAACAAGAAAGAAAAAAGGGAAATAGACAAAAAGAAAGAAAGAGCAGAGAGAGAGTAGAAAGAAAGAAAGAAAGATAGAAAGAGAAAGAAAGAAAGAGAAAACAGATTAAGAGTGACATGCAACTACACTTCTCAGTTACGGAGTGCAGATGGAAAAAAAACGTGAAAAACAAGAACAGCTGTTGTGAAATTGCGCATTAACCTGGGATTTTGTTGTGTGTCTATTTTTGTGAATGAATTTGTGGCGCAGTGTGGAGAAAATGTTCTGGGATCAATTGTTTATTGAGTTTTTTCTTTCTTTCTTTCTTTCTTTCTTTCTTTCTTTCTTTCTTTCTTTCTTTCTTTCTTTTTTGTGTGTGTTGTGTGTGTGTGTGTGTGTGTGTGTGTGTGTGTGTGTGTGTGTGTGTGTGTGTGTGTGTGTGTGTGTGTGTGTGTGTGTGTGTGTGTGTGTGTGTGGTGTGTGTGTGTGTGTGTGTGTGTGTGTGTGTGTGTGTGTGTGTGTGTGTGTGTGTGTGTGATGTCATTGTTTCCATGTATTTATGAGGATATTTATTATTGTTATTATTATTGTTATTGTTATTATTGTTATCATTGCTTTTAATATATTTAATTTTTAATGGTTATTGTTTTTATTATTATTAATATTGATTTATTTTATTTATTCATTTTTATTATTGTTATTATTATATTATAATAATACTAATAATAGTAATAATAATAATTATTTTATTTTATTATTATTATTATTATTATTATTATTATTGTTATTGCTATTATTTTTATATTTTATATATTTATTTTTTGTTATTGTTATCATTATTATTATTATTATATTATTATATTATATTATAAGTTATTCTTCAAATTCTTGTTATTACTACTTTTTTAATGGATGATTCTTATTATTTCTTTTCTTATTGCTATTAATGAAGATGATGATATTGTGTAATGTATGATAGTTATATTAGTAGTAATATTTTTTTATGAATATTAAGATGATTGGAATAAGTGTAATGACTATGATTATGATAATATTGAATATACTAGTGATACTTCAGTAAAGGTAAAGAAAATGGTAATAGTAATAATAATGATGATATGAATGATAATAAAATGATAGGAATAATGATAGTAATAGTAAAAGTAATAATAGTAATGGTGATGATAATAGTAATAATGATAATGATATGAGTATTATTGCTATAATTATTATTATCATTTTTATGTTATCTTTGTTATTAGTAGTGTTATTGTTATTATCATTTCTGTTAGTATTATTTTTGTTGTTTTTATTATTATTATCATTATTATTGTAATAATAGTAATGGTAATAGTAACAATAATAATGATAATAATAATAATAGTAATGATAATAAAAATAACAATAATGATAATAATAGTAATAATGATAGTTAGGAAAATAATGATGATGATGATATTATCTTTATTATTGTTAGTGTTATAGTGTTGTGCCACTTGTTATTGTTACTGTTGTTTTCATTAACATTATTTTTTATTATTAATATTACTATTATTGTTCTTATCATTATTATTTTTTTATTTGTTATATTTTTGTTATTGTTATTATTATCATTATCATTATTGTTATTATTTTCATAATTATCATCATCATTGTTATTGATATTGATAGTAATGATCATGAGGATCATAATGATAATGATAGTAATGATGATGATAATGATAATGATAGTAAAAATTATAATAGTGATCATAATGATAAAAATGATGATGATAATGATAATCATAGTAATGATGATGATGATGATAATATTAATGATAATAATAATAATAATAATAATAATAATAATAATAATAATATAATAATAATATTAATTATAATGATAGTAGTAATGATAATGATATTAATAGCAATGATAATGGAAATGGCAACAATAATGCTACTAATAATGATTATATTGATCATAGTAATACTAATAATGATGATAATAGTAATAGTAATAATAATGATGATAGTAATGATGATGATGATAATGATAATATTAATAATGATTACAAGAGTAGTGATAGTAATTATAAGAATAATGATAATAATAATGATGATAGTAGTATTAAAAGTAATAATAGTATGATAATGATTAATGATAATGACAATGAGTAATGATGATAATAATGATAATAATAAGAATATCTAGTACTAATGATAATAATAAGAATATTAGTACTAATGATAATAATATAATGATTAATGATAATAATGATGATTAATGATAATAATAATAATGTAATGATGTAATGATGATTATGATATATAATAATGATGACAATAAAGATGATGATGTTAATAATGATAAAGTTAATTATGATAATTGTGATAATGGTAATAATGATAATAATGATAATATAATAAATAATATATATAATAATAATAATAATAATAACAGTATGAATATGAATAATGATAATGACAATGATCATAATGATGATAGTGATAATGGTAGATGGAAAGGGTAAAGGTATAATGATAACAATAACATTGATAACAAATATATATAAATAAAAGATGGTGATGATGGTTATTGTTAAGATTATGATCATAATTTTAATCTTAATCACATTAAATGATGATGATGATAATAATTAATGAGATAGTGATAATGATAATGGTATTGTTCATAATAACAATAATATAACTATGAATAATGATGATAATAATGATTATACTGAAAATCATTGTGCCAAATCATTATAAGAAATGATGATGATGGGAATGGTAGCTGCAGTCTTAACTAAAATGATGTTGTTGAATAATGATAATTAGAAA
>NW_020869040.1:402220-407220 GCF_003789085.1 Penaeus vannamei | reverse complement strand
TATGTATATGCTTATTTTTAATTGCCTTTCTTTTTTACTGTCACTTTCATTATTTAGTTTTCTTATTTTTATTCAATAGTATGTTTATTTTTTGTAAATAATTTACTATCTTTTTATTTCTAATCTCTTAACATTCCATGTATAACTTAAGAAAGAGTGTAATATACCCAGTAGATGGTTATAGATATATATAATCAGAATATCTGATGCAAATGTCCACGTAAGCTCAGAGTCTACCTATTTAAATGGACAATTCCAAGGTGTACATTATCATTATAAGCACAAAGCCGAATAATATATTTCTATCTGTTTACTGAATAATATATTTCTGTCTGTTTACTATAACAAGGGTTCTAGGGATGGAATAAGACCTTGCACTTCGGTAGCGTTGCAGCCTAGGCCCCTACGGTCTACCAACGTTGGCAAGGTCAACTGGTAAAGTTTTTGGTGAAGGCCGGATGGTCACTATTAAGCACTACTTCACCCAGCTTGTATGATTGTTCACTTGATAGCACATTGACTGTTGCTAGTGGGTTAAACAAGCCTACAGCATTCTTCTGTATCCTAATGAAATGTGCTTCCTTTGGGTGTGTTGCAGTTGCGATGACTACCCAGCTCATGCCTTCAATTATCGTTCCTTGAATGTTTTGTGGGAGTGATGTCAGTTTGTTCTGTGTAACTGATGAAAAATAGACTAAATGGACACTGCTTGTTTGTGTGGATGAATGTATAGTGTCAGTTCTTAAAGTATGGACTATGGATAATGATACAGTGTTAAGGGAAGTAAAATACAAGATGATAAATGATAGCATAAGGGAACCAGTTGTAGGGAGGATTCAAATGAGAGTGCTAGGAAAGAGAAATCATTTCAGCTTCTTGTAACAATGCCAAATTAAAGAAGAATGTCTTTGTACAAAACTATTGGTATACTGTAGGTTTATAGTAACTGCTGTTACTAATAATTTACTTGATTTTACATGATTTAAGCACACACACCAGAAAAAAAGTATGGCTCTCTAGTGATTGCCATACATAGACAGATGATTGTGCAGTTGAAGCTCTTTTTTTAATTAAAGCATTGGCATATTTGTGTAATATATAACATATATAATGTCCTGAAGGAAGTTCTTTGTTTCTCTTTTATATTGTATTAGGGTTATTACAATGAAACTGCATATGGAAGTAACTGAATGGAATGACTGCTGTTATGAGTTTGTTCTTTGGTGGGAATGGGGGATGCTAATAGATTTTTGAGTAAAGAGCAAGGGATTAACTGTGATACACTGGTGCTTGTTAGGAAGGGGTCTGGCAATGTAGTTCTGCAGTGTGGGAAAAGTTTAGTGTGGAGAGTTCTATTATGTGTATGGTATATTTATGTGTTTGTGATGATTTCAACGAGTTGGGCTCCAAATACTGTAAGGTAGGATTTGTGGCACTTATAAGAGCTTGTTTAGGAATAAATTGTGAAAGTGAGGTAGAGTAACCAAAGTTCAAAGATAGCTGAATGATAAATAGTAAGATATTGAAACATGAGAAAAATGGAAATACTTAAACTAGGTAGAACTGAACACACTTTATTTTTCTACTGAGATTAGAATGCTTGAACGGAGATGCTGACTTTTAGACATACATGTACACAATATACTTCAGACAGTGCCATGGAAGTAGAGATTGCCGGGTAATATGAGTTTGAATGCCAAGAAGAGAGGTTTAAGGAAATTTATTTAAGAATTTGAAATGCAGGTGAATGATGGAAAAGGTTTTGCTCAAATATAGCACTGAAAACTCATTCAAAGAAGTGTTGGCAAAGCAAGCAGGTGAAAGCAATGGCATGAAAGGTTTTAGAAGTGGTGTGAATATACTTTAATGCTGTCTTGCTTGGCTGTGAGAATTTTTCTCCCTGACCTGGTTTAAAGAATGTACATATGTAAAACTAATTCAGACAATAGAGATTGATCATTGAATGTTTTAATTGTTTTTATTTTCTTCTTCTTTTTTATATTTACTGGGTCCTTGCATCTCAAGTAGAAATGTATATTTTGCCCAAGACACAATCGGTAGAATTGTTGGTTATAATACACCTTTGTATGACGATGCAATTTTTCCCAGAAAACACATTCAGTATTTCCCAGTGCACACTGAAGCAGTGATAACCTGAGAGTTATTGTAGATGTTAAAGTTGGTGTTGTGTGTCACATCAAGGGGACACAGCTGTGTACTTATATGTTATTTTACAAATGGTATACAAATCGTTTACACTCCAAATCAATTGGTGGTGAAATTCAACTGTTGTAGCATTCAAAAGTTTATATACACGCACACTTACTAATATAGATGTATACATATTCTGCATATGCATCCCTGTATCCATGGATGTTAGCATGTATACTAAGCCTTGAGATTATTAGGCTTATAAGTCAAAACTGGTGCCTGATTTATTGTTATTTACTGGAATTGTATGTTCTTTTAAGGAGAACAAGTGATAAAAAAGTAGCACTAGTTTGAAAAGCATCTTCATTTTTCTAACACTGCCTTATTTCACTTGTATAGGAAAAATAAGTATTTCAGTTGTTAAAGAATTACGCATTTCAGTTGAATAATAAATTGCCTTGACAATAAAAGGATATGAACCTAAATAATGGAGTGGTAGATATGCACTAATTCTATTGTAAATTTAGCACAAGTACTGGTTATTTATGTAGAATGCGACCTTAAAAGTGCATATTATTTTTGTGAATAATTTGGATTAGGTTATGATATTGTACAATATTATTGAAATTAACTGAAATCATGTTCTGAGGTACTTTTGTTTTAGCTGTTAGTGTGGAAAGTTGTTCTTGAGAGTATTTTGGAAGGATAAATTGCCTCCTATGTAAGTTGCTGGTGTTTTAGTTCACAAGGCTCTGAGATCATGTTTTTTATCTAAGTTTTATGTTTGTTTTTTAGTTCAGTAACTGAAAATAAGGAAAAATGGAAATGTATCCACTGATTGGATATGAAAATGTGCAAATTGTTGATGTTCATATTTCAAATATTATATATATAATTTCCAATAAAGATGACACTTAAAAAATATTTGTTGTTCTTTCCCATGTTTTGTACCTAATTAAGAGGGACAACATACTGGTTATCTCCATGGTGTTGCATAGACGAGAAGAGCAAACATCCATAGTAAAAATAATTTGATTTAGTACCCTCTCCCATCCTTTCTTTGCTGTCATGAGGGGGGGGGCATAGGAGATGTAGATTGAGGCCCAATGTTGGGGATCACCCCTACCTTGAACCTCAAACCTCGAAGCAACTAATTCTGCAGTCTTTTCTTCTTCCTTTTACTTTTCCTTTTCTTCATCCCCTTCTGCTGTCTACATCCTAAGGTGTGAGGGCTGTGCTGAAAGGATGAAAGGCTGGCTTTGTGTCAGTCCTGAACGGCTTTCATACTCCGTTTGCTCTTCGCTCTTCACCTATTTCACTACCATACTAACCTACAGAGCTCAACAATCTTGATATCTAACATATTTTGTCCTAATCCTTAATTTATTTTAACCTTTCGCCATAATACCAGGGCTGCATTACCTTTGATGCCTTGCACATTTATTTGTTTTGACTATAAACCATTCTGTCTATGCACTCGACCAATCCCCTCGTCTGTAAGATCCAGAACTGGTTGTTCTATCTATCCACACGTCACAACCATGTCAGATTTTGCTGCGTACCCAGCCATGTTGGAATCCCTGGCAATGAACAGGCAGATACTCTTGCACGTTATGCCGCAATGTCCACATCACCTCAACTACGCTCCTCACATATTCCTGCTACGGATTATTACCCCCACTTTAAAACCTTCTTGTATACCCGATGGCAATCTTTCTGGTCAAGCCTCCACAATAATAAATTTCATACTGTAAAACCATCAATCTCCTCTTGGTCAGCTCCATTTCACAGGAACTGACGTTGGGAGACGGCCCTCGCACGCTTACGTATTGGTCACACTCGCCTAACACGCCTATCTAATGTCACGCTCAGACCCGCCCCTATGTCCTCTATGTAACGTCCCTCTTTCAGTTCCTACACATTCTCTTGTCCTGTCCACGCTTTAATACAGCACGTACCTCTGCTTTTCCACACCTATCCTCCCTTCACCGACCTCCCAACATATCAGACATCCTTACAGAATCCCACAGCTTCTGCCTCGACAACCTGTTCTCCTTCCTCAGACGCATAAATATCCTTCACTTGATCTAACTCCCTTACCTAAACCACCATAACCTTTTCCCTCATCAACCCTTACCCATCTTCAACCTTTCAACACTATAGATAGTTGACACATAGCAACTATCACCTGACATCCCCCTTTACTATACCTTCCTATAGTGCTATATGACCTTAGATGTCTAGCACATTTATTTCGCTTTTAACCATTAACCATTATAAATCATTCTGGAAATACATAAATAAAACATAATCACCCCCAAGCCTCACTCTATAGCTTTATTTTGAATGCGCCGCTAATGAACTTCAGTGTTGACGGGGCAGAAAAATTTGATAGCATCGTTATTAGCATTTTGGTGAAAAATAACCGTTTATAAGCATTTATATTAAGAATGAATGAACTTTGGTATCACAGAAGAGAATTTAAGAAATGGTGTTCCTGTTATAGCTATATTTATTAATTCTGAGTGGTTTTAAACATCCGTATCCCTAAGCTTCTTAAATATCTTGTCTGTGGGATAACGTATGCAAGAAATTATATGCATAATTATAATATACGCTTTGCTCTCCACGTATACTTCCTTGCCCTTCATTCGCCGTTCTGTACATTGCATATGTTCCACATTATTATTCTTTACCATTATTGACATATCAACTTAACCCACAATTTTCGTGCTGCCATTAAATTACACGCATGTTGGATAAGTATCTCAACTGCCAGTGAAGTCACCATCCGCATGCAGAATCCGAGAGTTATGCGAACGGAACTTCAACGTTTAGTAATTAAGGAT
>NW_020869040.1:382220-392220 GCF_003789085.1 Penaeus vannamei | reverse complement strand
TCGCTTTTCATTTTCTCTAAGCATTTTTATCATTATTATCATTTTTGTGTGTACGTCTTTTTTAACTATTATTTTGTGTGTGTACGTCTTTTTTAACTATTATTTTGTGTGTGTACGTCTTTTTAAACTATTATTTAGTGTGTGTTGTGTACGTCTTTTTAAACTATTATTTTGTGTGTACGTCTTTCTGTACGTCTTTTTTAACTATTATTTTGTGTGTGTACGTCTTTTTTAACTATCATTTTGTGTATGTACGTCTTTTTAAACTATTATTTTGTGTGTGTACGTCTTTTTTAACTATCATTTGTGTATGTACGTCTTTTTTAAACTAATATTTTGTGTGTGCATATCTTTTTTAGCTATTATTTTATGTCTGTTTGTGCATCAAAGATCAATTTAGGATCTCCATTCAAGTACCCAGAAGGAGGTGAGAAACCCTCCTCCTTCCCTCCTTTTCTCCATCCTTAGCAACACCACCACACAAGGTTGCAGACAGGACTTCATTCATTCATATCCTCAAGGACTCGTGTGTGAGGGACCAGTTTTCCCATGAATAAAAAGGTAGATTGATGAGCTCACGTAATGACTACCTTGTGTAATGTTTTATATTAACGGCCACTTCGTTCAAATTGTTTTATATTAACGGCCAGTTTGGTCAAATTGTCTTTATATTAACGGCTAGTTTGGTCAAATTGTCTTTATATTAACGGGTAATTTGCTTAAATTGTCTTTATATTAACGGCCAGTTTGTTAAAATTGTCTTCATACTAACGGCCAGTTTGTGCAAATTGTATTTATATTAACGGCAAATTTCTTCAAATTGTCTTTATATCAACGGCCTGAGTTTGTTCAAATTATCCGGGGTTTGATCCTACGAATATTCATATATACGAGCATGCATATACACATAAATAAAGGCATATCTGTCTATCTGATGCATATACATTTATCCATCTGTCCGATAGATAATGTGTAGACGGATAGATATGTATTTATTTCCGTGAGAGTGCATGACCGTATTATGAAAATTTATTGGACCAAATGTTTTTAATTTATTGGATGCAATTATATATATATATATATATATATATATATATATATATATATATGATAATGATAATAATAATAATGAGAATATTGATGAGAGGATAATAATAATGATAATAATAATGATGATGATAATAATAATAATAATAATAATAATAATAATAATAATAATAATAATAATAATAATAATAATAATAATAATAATATAATACCAACAACAACAACGACAATAATCATTACAATAATAAGGATATTAATAATGACGATAATATAATAATAATAATAATAACAATGATGATAATAATAGTGACAGTAACAATAAAACGCGCCCACAACAACAATGAAAGCAACAACGGTAACTGATAATGATAACAGTAATAGTGATATCAAAACACGGTTACAAGTGCTTCCAGTAGTACTAGTAATAGTAGAGAAAAAAAAAATATTAATTATTTCTTCAGATTTTCCTTGACAACAAACGGAACGAAATTTTGTAAACAAGCACCTCAGAATGACTTGCACTTTTCTCCTACTTCCTTGTAGATTGGACTTCTAGAACTTTCCTCGTTTTATTTATTATTTTGTTATTATTTTCTATTTTATATTTCTCTTAATGTTTTCCTTTCTTAATTTGTTTAAGATATTCGTGTTTGTAAGTCTGCTGAATGTGTGTGTGTGTGTGTGTGTGTGTGTGTGTGTGTGTTGTGTGTGTGTGTGTGTGTGTGTGTGTGTGTGTGTGTGTGTGTGTGTGAGTGTGAGTGAGTGAGTGAGTGAGTGTAGTGAGTGTGTGTGAGTGAGTGTGTGTGTGTGTGTGTGTGAGTGAGTGAGTGTGTGTGTGTGTGTGTGTGTGTGTGTGTGTGTATGTGTGTGTGTGTGTGGCGCGCGTGTGTGTGTATCTTTATCCTCATCATCATCATCATCAGCATCATCATTATTATCATCTTTATCCTCATCATCATCATAATCATCATCTTCCTCATCACTATCATCATCTTTATTCTCCTCCTCATTATTATCATCATTAGCCTCATCACCATCATTATCATTATCATCATCATCACCTCCTCCTCCTCCTCGTTATCATCATCTTTATCCTCCTCCTTCTCCTCCTCACCATCATTACCATCATCATAATTTTTCAAGGTAAGAACCCTAGCCCCCCACCCCACCCCCACCCCCGTATACCCTCCACAGTTACACGTGTACCTGTGTGTGGGTGCGAAGTGGACTACATGTCCGTGTACGTGTATTTATAAACATGTATTGTGAACGAGTACGTGAACGTACGTGTGAGTACGTGTGTGTGGACGTGTGAATACAACTTCGTATGTGTGTATGTGTGTCTGTTGACGTGTGGTTGGCGGACAAAACAGTATATTTCACAGACTAAAACCACATCCTTCCAACTACAACGAGTAAAAGGTCAGAGAGAGAGAGAGAGAGAGAGAGAGAGAGAGAGAGAGAGAGAGAGAGAGAGAGAGAGAGAGAGAGAGAGAGAGAGAGAGAGAGAGAGAGAGAGAGATGGAGAGGAGTGAAGAGAGTGAGAGAGAGAGAGAGAGAGAGAGAGAGAGAGAGAGAGAGAGAGAGAGAGAGAGAGAGAGAGAGAGAGAGAGAGAGAGGAGAGAGAGAGAGAGAGAGAAGAAGGAGGGAAATGGGAGAGGAGAGGAGACGGAGAGGAGAGGAAGAGGGAGAGGGAGGGGGGGACGAAGAGAGGTAGGAGAATGAAGGGGGGGGAGTGAGGAGAGAGAGAGAGAGAGAGAGAGAGAGAGAGGAGAGAGAGAGAGAGAGAGAGAGAGAGAGAGAGAGAGAGAGAGAGAGAGAGAGAGAGAGAGACAGACAGACAGAGACAGAGACAGACAGAAAGAGAGAGACAGACACATACACATAGTTAAACAGACAGACAGAGACAATCGAACAGACTTTAACAGAGACAGACAAGAAACACAGGTACAGCAAACAATAAAAAAAAGAAATACAAGAGAGAGAAACAAAAAAAAATCATAGTCCACCTCAAGGTCAGACAGCAATGACCGCTAAATTGAACCTCCAGAACTTGCCAGATCATCACGTTTTAAGATTTTTTTTTTTTTAAAGAGAATAAACAGGAGTTGCTGCTTTACACCATGTTAATTTCTCCGTCGAGTGTGTGCTAAAGAGTAGATGGATGTTGGGCAAACTATGCGATATCTATCTTATCGGGAATGTTAAAAAAGCAATAAAATATAATCATTTTATCTCTGATATGCCATAAACCACAGCTAGATGTGAACAAAGCAAGCTAGATGGGAAAAAATAGAATGATTTCGCATAAATAATCTCATATATGTAGAGAAATATATATATTTTCTGACATTTCATGATGTAATAGGCTATATCCTGTGATAAGCCGAGACAAAGCGATAGAAATGGGGATACAGGAATAGGTATGTAAGGCATGAATTAAACCGGTAAATAACGTTCTGACGCGATGGCCGGTTTACCTGATGCAAATAACACCCCATTCATTAGCTGACTCACCCACCCATGACCCTAAACCAGGATTTATCAAAGGGAATGAAGAAATGATCTTTAAACGGAAATGACTTCATACGTTAGTCACAGAAAACCCGAAGCTCGTGGGCTAGCCGGTGCCTTCACATATCTACCAAGGAAAGTTGTGATTCTTTCTATATGTAATTGATTATTTAAGTGAAAATTAGAGGAAAAATAAATATAATCGTTAGAACACAACAATAATCCGACTCCCTTTAAAAGAGAATCGAAAACATTAAAAATGGCAGTTACGATTCACACCGAATCTCTCAACAAAACCTGTCTTTAAAAATTCACAAAAACAACGATACAACGAAATACCCCATTATCATCCAACACTACCAACCCCATAAATTCCCTTAAACACCCTTAAAAAAACTTAAAATACCCCAAATACCCCTACCTGGCCAACCGACCTTCAAATAAAACGAGTCTACCCCCATTTGTTTAGGCGTGACGTCACTCTCACATGAAAGAGACTCGACCCGAGAAGAAGAAAAACACGAAAGCAAAACAACCCACAAGAAATAGGGGGAAGATCACCAAGGAACCACGACCTCCCTCCCCCTCACACACCGACGGAAGCAAGAACGACCCAAAACACAAGTAAAACGCCATTAATACAAGATGTCAGCCACGCTAGAGACGTTCGGCGTGCCTCAAAAGAAGGCGTCGGACATCGAGATCCTGAAACCGCTCAAGAACCTTATTACTTCGAGGTACCAGACGGCCGAGCAGGAGAGTTACATCGGGGCCATCAACGAGCTCGCTAAATTGAGGACCAACGCCGTCGCCAAGAACCTAGAGTGCCATGAGTCCTCCCTCGACGTCGTCTACAGGTGGGTGCTGCTCCTGGTGGTGCCGGAGGGACGGAGGGAGGGGTTGGGGCCCAGCCGGTGGAGGAGGGAAGGAGGGGAGGGCTAGGGGGGTCTTTTGGGAGGGAATTATGGGGGTGGGAATGTGGGAATTGTGAGGGAAGGGGGGAATCGGGTATTGGTAGGGAAGGGCGGATTATGCAGGTGGGAATTTGGGAATTAGGAGGGAATACCTTAGATTTGGGTATTGTGAAAGAACGAGGGGATCTCTTGGGGGAATTATGCGGGTGGAAATGCCTTAGATTTGGGAATTGGGAGGGAAGGCGGTGATTTGGGAATTGTAAAGGTAGGTGGATAATTGAGAATTGTGTGGGTAGGAATTTGGGAATTGGGAGGGACAGGTGGTGTTTGGGAATTGGGAGGGATGGGTAGAATGGGGTATTATGAGGGAAGGAGAGGGGGTCTATGGGAATTTCGAGGAAGGACTTTGGAATTGGGAGGGAGGGAGGATTATGGAATTATGAGGGATGTGGATTGTTTGGGAATTATGAATGAAGGAGAGAGGCATTGGGAATTATGAGGTTGTTATTTTGAATTTTGTTATGTAGGGCTTTCCTTGGTGTTGTTATTACTGTGTAAGTTTGGAAATGATGCCTAACGCTGGTATGCAGTTGAAGACAGTGTTGTATTGATATGAATAATCTGCAGTAAATTATATGGGAGGAATTCGGGAATTATGCAGTAAGAATTCAGGAATTATGAGGTAGGAATTTAGAAATTTTGAGGGAGGAATTAGGAATTTTGGGGAAGGAATTGGGAATTTTGAGGGAGGAATTAGGAATTATGACATGATATTGAGTTATTATCTATAGCTTCCCATAATGTTATTGGTTTTAAGTAATTACCCTCTCCTAAATTTGGACCCTGGTGACACTACATATAACAAGCCTAACTTCAGCTTAACATTGTATATAATATCCCATAATAATAGCAATAACATCTTGTTAACAAAACTAAAAGTGACCTCATAATCAGGTGTTAATGAAGATGTTTCTTGTAGATTTTCCAGGGAACTTTAATATCATTTTGAGGGTTTGAACATTGCGGAAGTTGAGAGATTTGAGAAATTGTTATGTTATGTGTTATTATGGTTTAAATGGGTTGTTTTGATGTTAAAGAATTGTTATATGCAGTTTACCATGGTGATCTTTTTTTTTTTTTTTTTTACTGTGTAGAGGATGTGATATTTGAGTTATCACTGGCTTGGTATTTAGGGTGTTATGTGTAGTTTTTTTTTAAATATCATATTCAGTGTCTTTGTGTTGACTTGAAAAGGAGGGTATTTTAAGATTAATGACTATTTCAGTATTATGGGTAATTAAAGCAAATTAGAGTTGTTATATTAAGTAATGGTATTTATTTTATCTGACATACTTTCATATTGTGCTATTGTTTAATTGTAATGACTAGTGGGGAGATTTTGCAAGTTGGTATTATCTAGTGAAATTGTCATTAGCATGTTACCGTTTATGCCTGTAGGGATGGTATGACCTTTTTATTATCTTTGTAAGGAGTAATTAGCCAGAAACCTGAGTGGTGTTGAATTAAGGAAATTGGTGCAAATTATCTTGATTGCATGAAAAGAATTATGACGATAAAGTCCATTTTAATGATGCCCTTAAGAAGCACTAGAGCGAAAAGACCTTGGGCATAATTGCATGTTTGCTATTTCTTCCTCGTGTTGTTTGATTTACACATACCTGGTCAGAGTATCAGGAGGGATTCAGCTGCCTTGCATAACCATTTTTTTTATCAGGGAAACAGGTGTGAGAGACAGCATCTAGGAGTAATTATATTGTACACTTGCTGAGGCACTTCACTTCTAGCTTCATTATCTAGGCCTACTGCAGTGGCCATCAGAAATCATTATAGCAAGCAGGCCTACTTTTTGTCATCTTTGTCTGTCTCGGGTCCAGGACAGCAGACACCAAGAAAGCTGATGAATGACTGAAAATATCAAAATCCAATCCTGCCCATGAATGTTTAGTGTATTACATATAGGATTATAAGGCTGTAGCCCTTTGTTTATATGTGTATATATATATATATATATATATATATATATATATATATATATATATATATATATATATATATATATATATATATTGCTAAATTGCCATCATACTCATTTCTTTGTAAGAAAATTTGAAATCTTTTTTAACCCAATAACGACGGGTGTCCCATATATGAGACACCTGAAAAAATAAACATTGCCGGGCGTCCTACCAGTGTGACGCTGTATCGGGGCTTGCGCTTCGACGCAACAGTGGGCCGCGGCGGGCGGGCGTACAGACTCCAGGGAAGCTCTGCCCGCCAATTTTGTAGCCGCCTGGAATCTTTTATTTTTAGCTTCAAAATATGCCGATGTGAATGGGTTAAGCTTCTCTTATCTTGTTTTTGTAAACGTGTGCCCATCACAGGTGTTATTTTTCTAAAGTACAGAGGGTGTTTATGAAAAATTAGAACTCACAAGATGAATGGTTGCAGTATGTGATTTACTATATCCTGCTTCTCCATATTTTTAACATCTAACTAAAATTGCACAAGCGATATATTTGTCATATTAAATGAGAAAAGGTAATAGTGTGATGTACCAATTTGAGGGTATCTGAGTGTATTATTTTCTTTGTTACCTTTCTCTTATGATTCTGACTGCCAGTGGGGATGAGTTATACAAGCAATTATTGTCATAGATTTGAGTGTTTTGATTGAAGTGTGTTTTCATATTTTATATTTATATGAAAGCATAATTGATAGGCTAATTTTTAATTGGTAGAAAAATAATTATGGTAGATATGTCAACACTATAGAAGAAGAAAGTAAATGATGATTCTAAACTAGGAAAAGGTTGACAGGAAATGAGTACATAACTTTTTACTCTCTCTCTCACAGGTATTATGATCAGATAGTGGCCTTGGAGTCGAAGATCCCTGCTTCAGAGATCCAGATCCCATTCAAGTGGAAAGATGCGTTCGACAAGGGATCCATCTTCGGAGGAAGAATTAGTCTTAGTAAGTGTCGAGGAACAGTTTTTTCATTTGTTTGTTTTTGTTGTTTTAGTATTCTTGGACTTTTTTTCCTCTTCCTCAAATTTAGCTTTCATTATGCGCTTTTTAACTCCTTGTTCTACTCTTCTTATTTCTTGCCTCTTCCATTTCCTCTGCCATTTCATCTATCTTTCCCTTTTCCTTTTTCAACTCCTGCTTATTTTCCTTCTCTCATGCCTCTTCTTCATCCTCCCTTTTCATTCTCTTCTTCCTCTGCCTTTTTTCTCTCCTCCTCCTCCTCCTCCTCCTAATCCTAATCCTAATCTTTTCCTCTTGCTCTCCTCTTTCTCCCTTTTTTCTCTTCCTCCTCTTCCTCTTGCTCTCTTTCCTCCTCCTCTTCTTCTTCCTCCTCTCCTCCTCTTTCTCCTCCTCCTCCTCCTCCTCTCCTCCTCTTCTCTTCTCTTTCTCTTCTCCTCTTCTTCTCTCCTACTCTCTAATCCTCTTTTCCTTTCTCCTCCTCTTCCTCTCCTCCTCTCCCTCCTCCTCCCTCCTCTTCCTCCTCTCTTCTTCTCTCTCTTTCCTCTCTCTTCTCCTCTTTCTCTTCCTCTCTCTTTCTCCTTTCTCCTCCTCCTCCTCTGTCTCCCCTTTCTTCTCCACCTCCTCCTCATTTTCCTCTTCTCCTCCCTCCTCTCCTCCACACTCACACAAACACACACACACACACACACACACACACACACACACACACACACACACACACACACACACACACACACACACACACACACACACATCTCTATATAGATTAACTCTTGTTCTCCCCTACTTGCAGCCGTTTCATCCCTCTCCTACGAAAAGGTGTGCGTGCTCTTCAACATTGCGGCAATGCAGAGCCAGGTCGCGGCAGCCAAGAACGCAGACTCCGAGGAGGAGATGAAGCTGAGTGCCAAGCTCTTCCAGGTGAGGTTTGGCAATGGAATCAAATGTTTCTTATTTCTTCACTTTTTTTTTTTTGCTTCATATTTATTTATTTATTTATTAATTGTTGATTGAGTTTATTTAAGATTATGGTGCTTGTTGCTCTGTTATCGTTGTGATTATTATTGTTATTATAGTTTGTTTATTTTGTTGTTATTAATATTACTATTGTTACTTTTATTACTATTTTTATTACTATTGTTACTTTTATTACTATTTTCATTACTATTATCATTGCTTTTATTATTTTTATTACTATTATTGCTATTGTCATTATTTTTTATTTGCTGTATTAGTTTTATTTATTACTGTTAAGATTTTTATTGTTATTTTTATTATCATTACCCTTATTATGCTACTATACATATTTTCTCACAAAAAGAAAAAAGGGGAAACCAAATAAATCCTTGTCTCTTCATCTTCCAGAGTGCTTCCGGAATCTTCTCGCACCTGAAGACGGTCGTGTACTCGGCTCTGCAGCAGGACCCCACCCCAGACCTGCAGCCCGAGACCCTGTCAGCCCTCGCCTCCCTCATGCTGGCCCAGGCGCAGGAGGTCATCACCGTTCATGCTATCAGGGGTGAGCTTTGGGGATAGGTTCCTGTTTTTTGCCTCTTTTTGATAGAGTGAGCGAGTGGGTAGATGGGCGAGTGGATGAGTAGTTGGGTGGGTCCGTCTGTCTGCCTGCCAGTGTGTTTGTTCCTCTACGTTCGAGTCTTCGCCCATCCCTATGTGTACGTGCCATGCTCGTGTGCCTTTGTGCATAGGTAGTCATGTGTGTTCACATTAAGATGACATTGTTTTTATGGCTGTTTGATAGTTGTTTTTACTTATAGTTTGGTTTTTAAGTCACTTTTAGTTCTGTTTTATTATTTTGAATATAGATCATCCTCATTTATATATTTTGCCTAAATCCAAACTTATTCTCAAGGACGGAAGAAGGACGCCATCATTGCCAAGCTCTGTGCCCAGTGCGAGGACATGTATGGCGAAACCCTAAAGCTGTTCCAGAGAGAGAGCATCAAGCAGCTCTGGGACCGTGAGTGGATCCCTCGCATCTCTGGCAAGCAGGCGGGGTATGCGGGCCTTGCAGAATACCATCAGAGCAGAGTAAGTTCTTTCAGGGAGTGTGTTGTCATAGGAATTATGGGGGCGGGGGGTTGTTTGGGAAAAGGACAGTTTGTAGGATTGAGATGAGAGAAAGGTTGGAAAGTGAAGCTTGTACAATTTTGAGATTTTAAGGTAATAGAGAAATATAGAAAAGATAAATGGACAGATATATAGATGGATAGACAGGCAAGACAGTACCAGGAATACAGAAATTGAGGTGAAATAGATGGACAGACAGGCAGAGACTGTAACAGTAATAGAGAAATTGAAACAAGATAAATGGACTGTAAATGTCAAACACACAGACAGACAGGCAAGTTGACAAAGACTTCTGGAGATTTTCCTATCCTGAGGCAAGTCACTGGTAAACTTGCTTAGGAGATCAAAGTAATTAGCTTATACGAATGTGCTGGTATAAATGATTATTACATTCATTATTAGCATTGTCATATTTTTCATATTATTGTA
>NW_020869040.1:372220-374720 GCF_003789085.1 Penaeus vannamei | reverse complement strand
ATAGAAGTGATATATATATATATATGGGTAGTTAAATATTGTGTAAGAGACTAACTCAGTTGATACATGCTGTTGCAGACTAACTGAAATTTGAAGTTTTGTTAAATCTTCTTAGATTTTCTTTGTTTTTGTGAAGAAATAATGGAATGAAGGAGTGATGAACCAGTGTTTAGGTGAGCTTTTTCCTTGCTCTTTGTGTTATATATGGCAATGATTAAAGCAACTTTATAAGTAGATAAGGGAAATAGAAAAGTATGCAATTGAATATTATAAAGTGAATAAAGATAATAGATTGACAAAAGATTAGTTATTGATCTCTTAGGTAACTGATGAGCTGGTATTCATATTACATCTATTGTTTCTTGCAGATAAAGGCAAAGATACTGTTACTCATTTTCAATTACCAACGAAAATCTTGTATATCATTTGCTACACAATACTGACATGTGATCTGGTAACATATTCCTATAATATTCTGTAAAGGGAGATATAGTTTAAATAGAATTGTGCCTTTACAAATATTGCAAATCTGCATTTTGACTTTGAGCTTAATTGTCTTACTTTTTAATTATTTTTGGTTAGTATTAGATTGCCTGGACTGTGTTTAGTAGCATGATGTTATAAGCCACTGCATTCTGGAAGTTAATCTTTGTTTTATATGGATTTATTGCCATTGTAGCCAACTGTTGATAGCCTTCATAATATCTGTAAATTCAGATTAATTACAGATTTCATTATGCTTGTTTTTGCCTTTCATTTATGTTTGTTGGAAGAGCAAAATATAACTTTCTTTTCCCGTCTTTTCTGTATTTTTGTTACTTCATGATCTATGTAATTCCATATTCATAGATGTCTAAGTTGCTTCCAATAACATTTTGATAGCATTATCCTTGTTTGAAATACCCATTTTTCACCTGTTTAAAATAGGTTGTTTCCCATGATTCATATTTGTTTCTGATATTGTTTTTTTCTTGAAAAATAAGGGAAATTAAATTAAAAACTTAAGGATAACTAAATTTATTTTTGTCTTCTTTTTACTCTTAAAATAAAGGAAATGAGAAAATAAAACAAAAAAATATTTATAGAGCTAAATCAGTAATAAATATTTTCCACTTGCCACATGCATTTGATTATGCTATTTATTACAATCATTATGAAATAGAATCCATACGTGTTTTAGGAATATTAAAGTATGTAATTGCATTATGAAGTAATGCAAGATTTTAAATTCCCTTTAGGACTTGGTCAGATAAAACATAATTCTATATTTATTAGGTAATCAAAGCAAAGAAAAACAAGAATTAAATTAATTTAACTAAGCTCTGACCTTGCTTGTCATGACAATATTAGGAAAATGATAATTACATGTAGATTAAAACAAAGATAAAGATGAGGTTGAGGGAGTGGTTATGATAAAGGCAGTAATTATTATAATGATAATATAATTACTATAATGATACTTGATATAATGTAATTATAATAAACAATAATATAATTGTTTTAATGATAATTAACAAAACTATTATAATGATAGCTGATAAGATTGTTATAATGGTAATGAATATAGTGTAATTATCATAATAATAATAAATATCATTAAAATGATGATATGACTATGAAAATGATAAACAAATTGACATAATGATAATTAATGTGATTATTATGATGATAATGAATATAATGTAATTGTTATAATAATGAATATAATAATCAGAATAAATATAATAGCAGAGAAAGTGTGTAACTATTCGGATATCAGAATTAATGGTAATAACAGGAATGGTATTAAGTATGGTAAAAAAGATGATAATAATAATAATTGAAAAAGTTACTGACATTGATAAAGTAAAGGTAACCATTAACAGAAATGAATAATAATAATAATGATATAAGATATTTATTATGTAAATTATACCAGAACAAATACTAACAACTATAATAATGATAAATAGAAAAAAAACATTGATGATGATGATAATGACAATGATGGTAAAGATAGTAATAATGAACATATTAGAAATGATAATAAGAAAAATTATGATTGTAGTAAAGATAATGGTGATTGTGATAATAATAATACTACTGCTACTAATGATAACTAATAACAATGATTGTAATAATAAGTATAATACTGGTAGTGATATTGATGATGACAATATAATAAAAATGATGATTTAAGAGAAAACAAGTAAATAATGATAATGGTGATGATAATGTATGATAGTGATGATGATGAAGATGATGATAATGATGATGATGATGATGATGATGATGATAATGATGATGGTAGTAATAATAATAATAATAACAATGACAAAAATAGTGATAATAATAATGATGATAATGCAAAATGATAATCATAATGATGATAATATGATAATAATAATAATAATAATAATGATATGATAATAATGATGATGCTGATAATAATAATAATGATAATAATAATAAATAATAAATTAATAGTAATAATAATAATATAATGATAATATAATATAAT
>NW_020869040.1:343515-346015 GCF_003789085.1 Penaeus vannamei | reverse complement strand
GGGAAACACGGTGTAGGTGAGGACAGGAAAACGGAAGCGAAGAGAGGTCAGATCAGGTCGAAGGATCAGGCGGTCTATATGAAAGGTGGCCGGCATATGGAAGGAGCCGGAGGATGTGGGAAGCGAGGAGATTGTCGGCAGGAGAAAAACCGCTGTTCAGGTTGAAATTAGGCAGCAGCTTGATCAGGGAAGATTCCACCAGTCTTTTGGCATGGGCATCAGCGGAAGGGTTAGGCAATGCTCGCTACTGTCCAATCCATCTGATGGCCTGTGTTGTCCCCTGGGTACAGCGTTGTTGTCCCCTGGGTACAGCGTATTTATGTTGAAACAGACGCTTAGTAAGACTGGCGCCTGTTTCACCAAAATACTGCTTGTCACAGGAAGCACACGGAACAGTGTAGGTGCCAATCTTCAAGGTAGAGGGAGGGCAGATGTGAACCAGGTTGTGACAGAGAGTGTTCACCTGGCGAAAGGCGAGTCTCCAGGGGACGATGAAGAGTGTAGGCTCAGGATTGGCAGGTGAGGGGCCTGATTAGGAAAGAAGTCATTTTAGAAGGTACGCTTTGCCCTGGAGAACGCGACGTCGAGAACATGGCGAGGGTAGCCCAGTTTGGAGAACGAACGACGAAGGAAATTGATCTATATATACGTAATTACATGCGATATACGTAATTACAAACACACACATACACTCACACACACACACACACACACACACACACACACACACACACACACACACACACACATATAAATATGAATGGAAAAAACACTATCCATATACATGTATGTGTTTTTTTGTGTGAGATTACAATTGTCTGCACTCATACCTGGTATACCCGTTTTCAGAGGGCAGCAGAAGCGCCATACAAGGTACGGCTTGAATGCATGGCATCAACCGTCATTAGAAACGCTACTTCACCAAATATGTGATTTAATATGAATATGATTGCTGCCACACTATCTAAATAAAGAAATAACTCTGAGATCCCCAAATACAACTGCATTAAACAGAGATACTTTAATGCAAAATTTTAGATTGCTTTACGTGGAGCTGTAGGAGGCTCTGTCTGAAGAGAATCTGGCCGGTTATGACTTTTTCAGATCCCGAAAGCAGTCAGTAAATGATAGCATATATCTAGCAGGGACAAAGTGATGGCTATTACTTTAGATATAATTATCCATATATTTGTAGATGAGAAATAACGAAGAATCATTTTACATATTAAATATGACTCCCACGCACTTGTGGGAATTTACCCATTGAATCTTGTCCGTGTTTAGATACAAGTGTTGATTTGGTAGGCAGTGTCGAATCTGAAGAGCCCTAGTTTTATCAGAGTTTATCTTTAAGCCAAGAGACTAGCATTTGCTGACTAGATCTAAGGCTTGCTGTATGTTGGGAAAGCGGGTTTCTCCTGTGGCTATGAGCTGGAGATCATTGGCATAGGCGAAGAGGTGGGTGTTTGGTGGTAAGTGGATGGAGAAAACCTCATCTAAGAGGAGGTTGAAGAAGAATGGACAGAATTCCTCCCTGTGGTGTGCCATTTTAAAATACAATGAAGTCTGAATATGATCCATGAAATCGGACCCTTGCTTTCCTATCGAGCAGGTACTTGTTAGACCAGGCCAGCAGCTTTCCGGTTACACCTTTGGAAGCTAAGTTGCTGAGTATGACAGACCTTTGAGCAAGCTCAAAAGCTTTTTCCAGATCAAGGAAGACTACAAGACAGTTTTTGCCATCTAATGTACTGTGAATAGCAGCTAGGTTGTCTTTGGTGCCCAACCCTTAGCTGTAGGCAAAAATATGATGGTTTGATTGTGGGATGCAGTGTCGTATTCCGGTCAGAACTGCCCGTTCCATTGTTTTACTCAGGCAAGATAATAAGGAGATAGGAAGGTAGGTCAGTGGAGTAGTATGCTTTGGAATGGGATGGATATTAGCCTCTTTCCAGCGTGTGGGTAAACAGCCTGCCTCCAGTGATGAGTTGAGCACAGAAGTTAAATTGCCTAGTACTTGCATACCAAGGCGGTAGAGGATTGAATAGGATATCTTGTCTAACCCTGGTGAGTGCTCTTTTGATTACTGACTGTGTGAAGGGAGTGTCATTGTTGGAGGGACGAGAGATTGCTTCCTGTGTGATGGTTTCTCTCTCTGGCCGCAAGGTCTGGATCCTATGTTGAGTGGAGGGTCGGGCATATATGCATATGTATATATATGTATGAAGATATGTATGTGACAAGCATGTAAACTTATATAATTGTGTCGAATATAGTAATATGATATAGATATTGGTGGGTTACATATCTCCCTGGTTTTAAAATGATGGTCCCCATCATCAAACACTTAATTAAATTCTTGTAGCTAAAAACAATAGAAAAGTACATAAGAAGAAACAATGGAATAATGTTATAAAAGACATAAGCAACTTGGGAAACACGACGCAAGTTTTGTATAGCAGGGCTTGTGATGTCACTATCGAGATTTAATAGCAGGGCT
>NW_020869040.1:338701-343054 GCF_003789085.1 Penaeus vannamei | reverse complement strand
TTGGAACTTTGGCGCAGTCTTCTTTGGCTTGGGTTGACAATCATGGGAGTTGGGGGCATGACCCTGCCCTTTTTGGTTAGTCTGTCAGCAAGCTTATTTCCTTGGATGCCTATGTGGCATGGGACCCACTTTGTGATTATTCCTCTACCCTAATCAATGAGCCTCTGGACTATGTTTAGGACCTTGGTCAGGAGGTAGATGTTGTCTTGGGCATGTTATGCTGTAGACTGACAGTGGCTGTTTCTAGAGTGTATGTGAATAACCACATGTCCATCCCTAGGACGCATAGGCTAAAGCTTCCATAATCACAACTGTTTCTTCTTCGAGCGATGAGGCATTGTCAGTTACCCTAATGGATATTGTGGCATCCCTTGCTGTGAAGCCGACGCCTGCAGTGTGGTTTATGGGATCCATGGATCCATCTGTATAGTTCTATCCGGAGGAGTTATTTATGCACTGACCCTTTGTATGTGCCTTTAGGCTAGGCATGAAGTATTGATCTTTCCTCCTTGACAAGCTCAGGACTGAGAGCTCGGTCATAGTGTTTGTCCACGGTGAACAATTGGGTGAGCTGAAAGCATATCAACAGTCTGGGTGTGTGTGTGAGCCAGTTGTTGGCAAACAGTTGATAGTCTTGCTGTAGGCATCGGAATACTCTTTGTCTCATGTATGAATTCCAGGGTGCCTGTATAACCTTGGTAAAAAAGCTGGGCTGCCATTAGATCAATGCAGGTGTCCAGGGATGGGAGGTCAGCCCCCATGAGGGGGTTTATGACATTAATCCATATGGGGGCACCCAGAATGATCCTGGCCGCTTAGTTTTGGACTTTCTCCAGTTTTTTTTTTGTTTTTGTTTTTATGTGGGCTGGAAGTAATGAGGGGTGACAGAGCACAGTCAACAATAGGCCGGACAGCAGTGTACATAGAATACTCTTAGTACTTTGTGTTCCTGCTCCTATGTGTCTCCTGGTCAATATTTCTTGACAACAGTCTTTGTTGGTTTGGTCAACTAGGTACTGGATCTTCTTTTTGAAAGTGAGTGTGTGGCCCATCCTTACCACAAAGTATAGGTAGTCCTTAACCCATTCCAGATCCATGCCCTGGACAGTGAGGGTATTGTTTTTGACATTGGTTCTCAGAGCCATAGTTTTTTATATTGCTGCCGAAAACTTTAGACCCGTCCAGCAACACTCTTGAGACACAAGATCCAGACAAAGATGGGCTCTAGTTAGGCAATGCTTGCAAAAAGGAAATAATTGCCAGATCATCTGCATAAGAGATGATCTTACATCCTTCTGGTAGGTGAATGTTGAGTATATTGTATAGGGTATTGAACAGATCAGGACTGAGAACCCCACCCTAAGGCGTTTCATTCTCAAGTGGCATGTGCTGAGATAAGTGACTTTGAAATCTGGCATTTGCTGTTCTGTTGTTGAAATAGTCAGCAATCCAGGCCAAGAGTCTGCCTCTGATTCCCGTGTGGATTAGGTTCTCCTGAATGGAAAGAGAACTTGCTGATTGAAAAGCCTTCTCCAGGTCGATGAATACAACAGTATGGGGAGTAGTGCATGTTGTGCTCAGGAGTGCGGTGATGCTATGGGCTGTACCCCTGGTGAACCCATGCAGGTGTTCATGAGGGGGTCCCATTTTCCATCGGAGTCATTCTTGCGGTTGCTAAAAGACATTTTGATTTTTTGAACAGCTTAAACAATAGGTGTATTATACTCATATTATATATATATATATATATATATATATATATATATATATATATATAATATATATATAAATTGATGTATTCCTTACCCCCCCCCACCACACGCACACAAAAATGAATAAATAAATAAAAAAAAAATTAGTTTTTTTTTTTTTACATATAAAAAAAATATATTCACGGAAACTATTCAAAGAATAATTTCCTTTGGATGCTAGTTAAAGACACCCAGAGGAAGAAAGATTGGAATTAGTATATCACAAATAATAAGCTCCCAAAGTAAAAGCAGTCCAGGCCCTTTTTAATGTTTTCTGAAAAAAAAAATCGCAGCTCTACAAATTTCAAATTAAGGAATTTCAATATGCACCTTTCAAGACAATTTTTTTTACTGAGTGTCATGTCATAAGAAATTTTAAAATCAGAGCAATGGAAGTGAAGATATATATATAAAATAACCGTCAAATTTGCTGAGGCAGTCTCTGGTCGTTTTGTAGCGCGCGGCAATCTAATGTACCCTGTACTTCCACGCGACATCTTCAAGCATGAAACGCTTCATGCAGTTCAAGAAACGATTGGGTGAATGCCCCAGAGTAAGATAGAATTTCATCTCGCAGGAGACACTGGACGCCACAGATGCTTACCATGCAGCTTGTCTTGACAGGGGACCCGGATTTTGCACTATTCTCAAGTGCGCAGAACTCGTTCACTGTTAAGAAGGGATATGGAACAGTTTCTTTAGGAGTCTTGCAGAAGAGATAGAAGCTCATTTTCTTTTAATAAATGATCTTCATCCTGCATACCAAGCCCTGAGAAAAATGAAACTCTAAGCCCTCTTCGACGGTGAGCAGTTGTACCAGGTTGACCCACCAATATTTAACCTGGATGCGAGTAGTGCCGAGATTCTGTTGACAGACCCACTCATTAGTGAGGATCCTCCCTCCTAATTGAAGATAAGCGGGCGATCCTCAAGCTGAAGAGTTGGCAAAGTAGCAGGGTATCTGCAGCATCCCAGCTAAAACTCTTAAAGGCTGGTAGTGAAGCTATGGCATGGGGCTTGCATGTTCTGGCTGCCATCTGGTGGTCTAGTACTGTTCCCCCTGACCTCTGTGGTCATCCCTCTCTGGAAGGGGAAGGGGGATCGATGACTGCAGCAATCACCGAGGCATCACATTGCTCAGTGTACCAGGCAAGGTTCTCACCCGCATCCTTCTGAGACATATATCAGGACCAAGCTACTGTGGCATCAAGAGGCTTGGACTTATCTGGATTCACTCTCCTGGTAAGTCCACAATGGACCGTATCCTTCAAGTCACTTTAGAGTACCGGTCTTGAGTTTGGGTGTAGGCTGCTTGTAACCTACATCGACCTCAAAAAGGCGGTCGACATGGTGCATCAGGAATCATTCTGGAGATCCTGAGACTGAGAGGAATTCCAACAAGGACTAATAGCAAGTCTGTATACTGGTACTGAAAGTGCTGTAAAGTGTGGGTGGGGCTTGCCGAGCTTCTTTCCTGTTAGTTCAGGAGTGAGGCAAAACTGTGTCCTTGCACCAACAATTTTCAATACTTGTGTGGACTGGATACTGTTCAGAGCTACTGTCAAGTCATTTGTGGAACTCCAGGCAATATCAAGGTTACCGACCTTGACTTTGCTGATGATATTGTATCTGAGTCCTTAAAATCCTTAGTGGTGGTTCTTGGTGGCATTTAGTAATGAAAGCAAAGCCCTTGGATCTAGAGGTCTCCTGGACCAAGATCCAGGACTTTGGAGACTTGCTAGGAGAACCTATTCATTCGGTATGGTACTTGCGGCAAGGACATTGTCACAGAAAACTTTACACATCTTGTAGTGTAATTCATAACTCTAGGCTGTCAGACCAGGAAGTCAGCAGACTGATTGGCCTGGCAGCAGGGGTCATGAACTCTTAACAAGAGTATTTGGAAATGCCGGTACCTGTGCAGAGGAACAAGCTACGCATCTCTCAAGGCCAGTTTTGCTATACAGTAGTGAAACTTGGATATTATCTTGTGCCTCAGAGTCACATCTTGCCTTTGTAATAGGTCCTTGCCCGGATAATGGGGACTGTGGCAGGACCATCGTGTCAACCAACGGTTACTACCAACAGACTAGCCACATTGCTGAACCTACTCAGTAACCTACTGCTACAATCCGTGATCGCCCAACATAGGCTATAGCCCGCACCTGACTCCCTTCCTCCCCCAGTTTTTAATGGTTTGTTACTTTGGTGTGTGTTCGATATCATTTATACCACGCGAACCTCCACGCTCTGGGGGGCGGGAGGTCTGTGGGATGACTTAGGAAGACGGCGTGTGGCTTGGGGGGGGCCAAGAGGCATCGATATTACAAATTCCCTGTCGTGAAGGACTTGAAATGTGCTTAGGAGGCTCCGGCTGCTCTGGCAGACATTGCGCCATGATAGCGCCTCAAGTGATATAGGAGCGCTGCTGCCCATTACCCTCCCTCGTGTTCTAGACAGGTGCGCTTATGCACCTGTCACCACAACGGTGATCCAAAAGGGGTGACTGTACCCATCAATTCCGAGCCTTCCTCGCGAGTTGGGTCGGACGCCACGCCAGGTCTCCCTCAGCCCACCGACTCGCACAGGCCGTCTCGGGTCT
>NW_020869040.1:323701-326201 GCF_003789085.1 Penaeus vannamei | reverse complement strand
AACTAGGACAACTCGTCGAATCGAATTAGTCTAGGCTGGAGTGCCTTCGGCAGGCACAATAGCATACTAAGAGGTTCCTTGACATTGTGCTTAAAAAGAAAATTCTTTAGCCAATGCGTCCTCTCAGTTATGACCTATGGGTCAGAATCATGACAACAACGAACGAATTTAATGGAGAGAAACTGATAAGTAAGAGAAGGAAGAGGAAATGATCGATGCTGGGAATTAGCCTAAGAGAGATCAGAGAGGCGACGTGGATCAGAGAACAGACGAAAGTAGAAGATATACTCGGGAGCATCAAAAAGAAGAAAAGGCAATGGGCAGGGCATGTATGTCGGAGACAAGACGACAGATGGACAAAGAAAGTAACAGACTGGACTATAAATAACATATCATAAAGAGGCCAAGAGCCAGACCAATGACACGATGGCGTGACGACGAATAGCGATATTTGGGGCAAGACTGGAAACAAGACGCAAGACATGAACAGCTGGAAAAGACTGGGAGAGGCCTACATCCTGCAGTGGATTGACTCAGGCTGATGATGATATATGTATATATCTGTATGTATATATATATAGAAGCATAATTTTCTACACTGCCCACAGCAAGCTTAGTCCTGAGCCTTGCGAAGGTCATCTACGTCCTTCAAGATTTTCAGCCTAATCCAAAAATCAATGAAGCTCTCGCCTCTTGTCGAAGCACTTCCTTGTTGGTATATATATATATGTATATATATATATATATATATATATATAATATATAATATATAATATATTTAGATTATATATATAGCGTTTTATTTTTTTTTTNATATATATAATTATTATATATATATATATATATACATATATATATATATATATATAAGATATAGATATAGATATAATATATATGTACACACACATATACATTATAAATATATATTTACATAATATATGCATGCATGTATATATATATATATATATATATATATATATATATATATATATATATATATATATTATACACACACACAAATATATATGTATATGTCAATATAATATATTAATATATATAATATAATATATAATATATATAAACATATACGTACATACATAATGTATACACACATATGCACACTATATAAATATATATGTAATTATATATATATATACATATATATATATGTATGTTATGTATATATACATATATATGTATAAGTATATACATACACACACACACACACACACACACACACAAACAAACATATAATATATATATATATATATATATATATATATATATATATATATATATATATATTACATACATATATATATATATACATATATATATACTTATACATATATATAATATATATATATATATATAATATATATATATATAATTATATATATTATATATATATATATACATACATGTGTGCGTTTGCATATTTCGGTATATGTCAACACACACACAAACTTTCTATTCCATCATGCATACATTTCTGTTCCCTCCGCCAGGCCGGGATGCCCTTCAACTTCGCTTACGACGTGAGGACGAAATACCCGGCAACGACTACGCCCACAAGGCCGACTCCGACGGCGCCGTCGTGAATGGCGAGTACCGCGTCCTCCTTCCCGACGGCCGCACGCAGATCGTCACCTACAGAGCCGACCACGTGGCTGGGTACCTGGCCGAGGTGGCCTACGAGGGCGAGGCTCGCTACCCGGAGACTAAGCCGTACCAGCCTTACAGCGCCCCTGCCCTGCATTATAAGGCACCTAACCCCGCATATGAGGCCCCAGCCCCTGCATATGAGGCCCCTGCCCCGGCATACAAGGCACCAGTCCCTGCATATGAGGCCCCTGCCCCGGCATATAAGGCACCTGTCCCTGCATATGAGGCCCCTTCCCGGCATATAAGCACTGTCCCTGCATATGAGGCCCTGCCGGCATATAAGGCACAGTCCTGCATACGAGCCCCCTGCCCCTGCCTATAAGGCCCCTACCCCTACATACACGGCACCTGCCCCTGCATATGAGGCTCCTGCTCTTTCATACGAAACACCAGGACTTAGCTATGGGTTGCCTGAACATCTGTAAACATATAAATCTTAGTTTTTTGCTGTATATCAACGGCCGTTATCTATTAATTTATTTAGCACATGTGGTTGTGCGTTATGCAATAAAGGTGAAATATTATTTTTTCAACACGTGCTTACTTTTCCCTTTTCATTTACGCTGCATTAAAAAAAATCCGTAAATATTACAGACTTTGATAAACTACTAAAAAAAAGATGTAATTAACGAACGAAGAGAACATTGGGAATCCCGTATTGATTACTGACAATAAAAAAGAAATCTGCGTAAATCTGCGTAATATTAATTTTGTACTTTGAAGTGTTGAAAATACCATACTTAAGAATTCAGTGATATTGGCCAAAAAGCTTTAGACACAATACTCATATATATGCATAAATACATATATATATAGAGAGAGAGAAAGAGATGTA
>NW_020869040.1:303278-305778 GCF_003789085.1 Penaeus vannamei | reverse complement strand
AGTTCATGGTAATGTCTGTACTTCACTGGTACGAGAATTAGTTAGTGACCACTTTGCAATCCGAACTGACTATACTGTTGACAGCAACTCAGCCCCTAAAACACCTAGGCTTAGAATAATCATCCCACCGGGCCTGGAGCATCACTTCAAGGCACGTGTCTTTGATTGGTACAACACATATGAAGTAACAACAGTTGAAAATTTCTCTCAGGATTTAATCAAAGTTGTCACTGACTACTATAACACATGGGTCTGTTCACGAAAACTCTCGAAGAAAAAGAGCCCCCAAGCCCCCCATGCTCCGAGGTGGATCAATGACCCAATTCTAGCCAAGGAACATCAACGAGTTCAGGAGCTTGCCAATTGCTATAAAGATAACAAGACGTCAGACAATCTTATTCAGTTTCTTAAAGCCAATAAAGAATTCAGAGAACTAAAAACTGAGATTCGTAGTAAACACTGGGAACAATTTTTGCAAAGCATCAATAGTCAAACTTCCATGGCTGATGTATGGAGAAAGATTAATAGGCTGACAGGTAAAGCTCCCACAACACCGCAGTTTCACAGCCCACAAGAACAGGCTAATATGCTACTGGAGCAGTGGGCTGAAAACTCTCAGCTGAGCTCACTTCCACAAGGGATAAAAGACCATCTCGACAAGTCAAAAATAGATAGGAAATTCAATATAGCAGTAGCCTGTGCTGCTATTGACCCATCCGACTTTGCCGAAATAACCGAGTGGGAACTGAGAAATGCCCTTGTGAAAGGCAAGGCAACAGCCCCTGGCGAGGATGGCATTACTTACAGTGTTCTTCGCCTCATTGCGCAGGTGCCAGGCAACCCACTCTTACACCTGTATAGACTCAGCCTATCACAAGGAATCCTCCCAAGCTCCTGGACTAAAAGTTTAATCATCCCTATACCCAAATCCAACACTGACAAATACAGACCAATTTCCTTGACCTCCTGTCTGTGCAAAGTACTTGAGAGAATAATTCTGAACAGACTCATGTACCGTATACATGCTAAGTTATCCCCCAGACTGTATGGATTTCTCCCAGGACGTAGCAGTCAGCATTGTTTTGCAGAATACTTAACAAACTCAATACCAGGCATGCAAACCGTATTTCTTGATCTTCAATCTGCCTTTGATATTGCAAACAGAGAAATGATCCTTGAGCAACTAGCTAGCTTTGGTATTCAGGGAAAACTGTTAACATGGATTCAAATGTATCTATCCAATCGATCGGCTCAGGTTTTCTTCAGGGGTGTTAAGAGTACTCATGCAAAAGTGTTTGAACTCGGCACACCTCAGGGAGGCGTACTTAGTCCCATGCTATTTAACATCCTAATGCATAGATTACTAGGCGATATACCACTTGAGGGCAGTGACTCCATTATTTGCTATGCCGATGATATTTGCATTAAATCCTCATCCGAGGAGAGAATGCAACAGATCCTTGATGTGCTTTCAGCAAGGGCTACAGAGTGTGGCTTGATAATATCGACTGAAAAAACCAAGGCACTTAACCCTAAAACAATCCCTCTGCCAAGGTTTCACATCAATGACGTTGAGCTAGATCTCTGTCACCAATACAAATATCTCGGGGTGGCTGTTAATGATGCAGAGTTCATACAAAACCTGAAGAAAAGGCTGTGGGAACGTCTGAAGCCACTTAGGACACTTGTCGGCAAAGACCATGGTATTAATGTCAATATTGCTAGACTCTTTTACCTGTCATACATACGGTCGGTCATAGATTATCATGCATTGCACCTAGTATTATACAAGGAATCAGAGTTGGCTAGTTTAGAAATTGTACAAAATGAGGCCATGAGGCTTATTCTCGGCGCCCCTAAGACAACGAGGATTGTGAATATGAGATCAGAACTTAATTTGCCGTCTGTCTATGAAAGAATATTATACATAAACACCACATTTAGCGTCAAAGCAATAAGAGAACCCCTCTATTGTACAGAGTTCCAAAGACAACTAAAACATAGAATAGTGGAGCTAACTTTGAATGGCAACATCGATTCAAATTCAAATCCATGGCAACAAGTAACATGTAAGCACTTGTCTCAGCTGAACATATCCATAACTAAGACCCTACATGGACGTTCTGCTCCACCGTGGAAAATGTCGGACCTAAGTGTATTTTATACGACTGCCCCAAAAAAGACAGTGTCCCCCCTGCTGTACTTAAGCAGTATGCTTTAGCAATTATCAATGAGCACCTTGAAACTATGCCCAATGCGTATGAATGCTACACTGATGGATCCTTGCAGTCTGGGAGTAGAGCAGGATGCGCTTTTGTCGTATATAAAAACAATATTTTGCAGCACCAGGATTGTAGGCGGGTTCATGACTGGGCTAGCACTACGCAAACTGAGTTGGCAGGAATGCTCATAGCCACCGAATTTCTATTAAGTCAAGGCTCAGGAGTCATTTTCTGCGACTCACAGAGTGCTCTCCAGGCATTGAACACACTAGACAAAG
>NW_020869040.1:270778-285778 GCF_003789085.1 Penaeus vannamei | reverse complement strand
AATTTACACTTCGTTTCTTCAACATTACAGGCTGTACTGACCTGCCAGTACAATCTATATCCCAGCCTGATTCTTGCGGTCACAATATCACACTGTCTTGTTCTTGTTTTGTATAAACCATAGATGAAAACATCTTGCATAAACCTGTCATAGTGCTTTATGCTACAGCTTTCAGGCCGTTGAGAATTAATCAAGTCAGACAAGTCCTCTTTGAAGGAAGTTTTAATTATGTGTGAAATCCTAGCAAGAGGTACTCCAAGATCTATATCAACACTTTGCTTGTCACATGCTGATTTTGCTAGGCGGTCAGCATGATCATGCCTGGGGATTCCAACATGCGATGGTATCCACACAAAACGTATATCATGGCCTCGTTCTTTTGCACGATACACATTTATCCTTATGTCATTTGCAATATTTCCTGCACCTTTGTCTAGTGTGTTCAATGCCTGGAGAGCACTCTGTGAGTCGCAGAAAATGACTCCTGAGCCTTGACTTAATAGAAATTCGGTGGCTATGAGCATTCCTGCCAACTCAGTTTGCGTAGTGCTAGCCCAGTCATGAACCCGCCTACAATCCTGGTGCTGCAAAATATTGTTTTTATATACGACAAAAGCGCATCCTGCTCTACTCCCAGACTGCAAGGATCCATCAGTGTAGCATTCATACGCATTGGGCATAGTTTCAAGGTGCTCATTGATAATTGCTAAAGCATACTGCTTAAGTACAGCAGGGGGACACTGTCTTTTTTGGGGCAGTCGTATAAAATACACTTAGGTCCGACATTTTCCACGGTGGAGCAGAACGTCCATGTAGGGTCTTAGTTATGGATATGTTCAGCTGAGACAAGTGCTTACATGTTACTTGTTGCCATGGATTTGAATTTGAATCGATGTTGCCATTCAAAGTTAGCTCCACTATTCTATGTTTTAGTTGTCTTTGGAACTCTGTACAATAGAGGGGTTCTCTTATTGCTTTGACGCTAAATGTGGTGTTTATGTATAATATTCTTTCATAGACAGACGGCAAATTAAGTTCTGATCTCATATTCACAATCCTCGTTGTCTTAGGGGCGCCGAGAATAAGCCTCATGGCCTCATTTTGTACAATTTCTAAACTAGCCAACTCTGATTCCTTGTATAATACTAGGTGCAATGCATGATAATCTATGACCGACCGTATGTATGACAGGTAAAAGAGTCTAGCAATATTGACATTAATACCATGGTCTTTGCCGACAAGTGTCCTAAGTGGCTTCAGACGTTCCCACAGCCTTTTCTTCAGGTTTTGTATGAACTCTGCATCATTAACAGCCACCCCGAGATATTTGTATTGGTGACAGAGATCTAGCTCAACGTCATTGATGTGAAACCTTGGCAGAGGGATTGTTTTAGGGTTAAGTGCCTTGGTTTTTTCAGTCGATATTATCAAGCCACACTCTGTAGCCCTTGCTGAAAGCACATCAAGGATCTGTTGCATTCTCTCCTCGGATGAGGATTTAATGCAAATATCATCGGCATAGCAAATAATGGAGTCACTGCCCTCAAGTGGTATATCGCCTAGTAATCTATGCATTAGGATGTTAAATAGCATGGGACTAAGTACGCCTCCCTGAGGTGTGCCGAGTTCAAACACTTTTGCATGAGTACTCTTAACACCCCTGAAGAAAACCTGAGCCGATCGATTGGATAGATACATTTGAATCCATGTTAACAGTTTTCCCTGAATACCAAAACTAGCTAGTTGCTCAAGGATCATTTCTCTGTTTGCAATATCAAAGGCAGATTGAAGATCAAGAAATACGGTTTGCATGCCTGGTATTGAGTTTGTTAAGTATTCTGCAAAACAATGCTGACTGCTACGTCCTGGGAGAAATCCATACAGTCTGGGGGATAACTTAGCATGTATACGGTACATGAGTCTGTTCAGAATTATTCTCTCAAGTACTTTGCACAGACAGGAGGTCAAGGAAATTGGTCTGTATTTGTCAGTGTTGGATTTGGGTATAGGGATGATTAAACTTTTAGTCCAGGAGCTTGGGAGGATTCCTTGTGATAGGCTGAGTCTATACAGGTGTAAGAGTGGGTTGCCTGGCACCTGCGCAATGAGGCGAAGAACACTGTAAGTAATGCCATCCTCGCCAGGGGCTGTTGCCTTGCCTTTCACAAGGGCATTTCTCAGTTCCCACTCGGTTATTTCGGCAAAGTCGGATGGGTCAATAGCAGCACAGGCTACTGCTATATTGAATTTCCTATCTATTTTTGACTTGTCGAGATGGTCTTTTATCCCTTGTGGAAGTGAGCTCAGCTGAGAGTTTTCAGCCCACTGCTCCAGTAGCATATTAGCCTGTTCTTGTGGGCTGTGAAACTGCGGTGTTGTGGGAGCTTTACCTGTCAGCCTATTAATCTTTCTCCATACATCAGCCATGGAAGTTTGACTATTGATGCTTTGCAAAAATTGTTCCCAGTGTTTACTACGAATCTCAGTTTTTAGTTCTCTGAATTCTTTATTGGCTTTAAGAAACTGAATAAGATTGTCTGACGTCTTGTTATCTTTATAGCAATTGGCAAGCTCCTGAACTCGTTGATGTTCCTTGGCTAGAATTGGGTCATTGATCCACCTCGGAGCATGGGGGCTTGGGGGCTCTTTTTCTTCGAGAGTTTTCGTGAACAGACCCATGTGTTATAGTAGTCAGTGACAACTTTGATTAAATCCTGAGAGAAATTTTCAACTGTTGTTACTTCATATGTGTTGTACCAATCAAAGACACCTTGAAGTGATGCTCCAGGCCCGGTGGGATGATTATTCTAAGCCTAGGTGTTTTAGGGGCTGAGTTGCTGTCAACAGTATAGTCAGTTCGGATTGCAAAGTGGTCACTAACTAATTCTCGTACCAGTGAAGTACAGACATTACCATGAACTAGATTTTTGCCAAATACGTAATCTAACCTGCCACCTCCCAAATGAGTTTCTATTTCTGTGTCATATACTGTTAGTGATCTACTATTAATGAAATGTTTGAATTCTTCCCCATTACTATTACGCTGGCTGTCTCCAAAGTGTGGGTGCCTTGCATTAAGGTCGCCCATGCATAACGTGCCTTGGTTGTGAAAATTGGGTAAAGAAACAGCCAGAAATTTTGACGATCTGGCATATATATTATATAGTGAAAAATACCCAGAGGCAGTCTGAATTTTTAAATGATGAAATTGAACATCAGTGTTCTCGGATTTTTTAACTAATTTATGTGGCAATGTTACCTTCACATATGTCAACAATCCAGTCATGGCTGTATTCACATAAGAATGATATCTGAGTGTGAAAATTGGCCCCGTGGCCCCGTAGAGTTAAACACCAATATTCGCCCTCACCATCAGCAGCTTCTCGACGACGCATACCGAGACCTGATTGGTTGACCACGGACACCTCACGGCTCGCCTATTGGACCGCAGGCTCCCCTCGTTCCCGGGTGGCTGGCACAGCTCAGACCCACTTAAGCTCCTGCACCCGGGCCGAGTTAAGGGCATACCTGGATCTCTAGGTCCACATAGGGCATACCTGGATCTCTAGGTCCAAGGTTTTTCGTTCGTTGTCATCGTGGATGATAAAGAGATTGACACCCCCACGACGGACAAGACGATTGGCCCTTGGTGTAACTGCTTTGGGTGCAGTTATGCAATACCTGCTTTGGGCTAGTGCTTTTAATTACAAGCCTTGATGTGCAAGTAATTAAAAGCATGAAGCACAGTGGCAGCCAATAGTTTCACTGCGAAGTGTTCGGCCGAACATATAAGGGCTCACGCCCGTTCGGCAGGGTTCCGACCCGGACCGGCCTTCCCACACAGAGACAGTTGGCTACCCTGTGTGCCTCACTTTTTTTGATACCACTTCCACCCTTTCATCGTCCAGTTAATTAGCTCTGCTAACCTCCCCTCTACCCATCATTCATCACCCTCGCTATGGCGTAACCCATGGGTCACGTCATCAAATTACCGTACACTGGGGAGCCTATCTGTTGCGAGGAGGCTCTCCAGAACATATTCATCATCACTAAGGTGGCAGTCACACACCTCTTTAAGGTCCACAATGGCTTCAAGGTGACAGTTGCCAAACCCGAACACCTGACCCCATTTCTTTCGGCCGACGGCAAAGAAAGCTCAAAGATCATGGCTTTTCACCTGTTCCCTCCCCCGAGATGAAGGCTAAGTGTACGATCATGGCGAAAAAGATCGACAAGACGATCCCCCCACGATCGTGTGAGTCCATCTGCCAGGAGGTTTCCGTCAAGAACGGTGTCACTGTTCTCGACGTCTACAAGCCGCCCGAGTCGCGAATCGTCAAGATTCGCGTCTCATCCCCCGAGGAAGCCCAAAAACTTCTCTCACGGGGACTCAAGATGTTCAATACATCGGTCCCCACCTACAACTTAGAACCCGAATGCTTCATTCACATCGACCAATGCTTAAACTGCTACCGCTTTCACCACAAAAAACACCAATGTACACACCCCCAGAGATGCTCTCGGTGCACCGGCGACGGTCATTTCTTCGCCAGGTGCACTGAAACCATCAAATGCTGCAACTGCGAGGGATCGCATGTCGCAGTTAGTGGATCCTGCCCTAAACGGAAGGAAATACTAAAGGCAAAATGAGCTGAGCTCCGCCAAGACTTCCTCTCTGACAACTCTGCCCACACAACCCCAAACAAGTACCCTCACACCTAACACAAACCCAAAAATCCAGGCCATATTACACGTAAGTCTCATCGCTGCCAAATACAACGCTAAAAGAATCGCAAACATTGTCCCTATTATGCTCCAAAGAAACGGCTTCCCCAGCATTGTTGTCCCTGAGGAAATCTTTGAAGATGAAAACCTATACATCCCTGAGACACTCACCCAGAGCCTCATTTTTCCTCACAACACCGACACCTCGTTTTGCAACCTCAGCCACAACGAAGACATAAAAAAAACAGCACAGGCACGCCATTCTACAAATACCATTGATCACAAACGCAAACAAACCGCACCACCATCCACGCACGCCAAGAAAGACAAAAAGGATCCTCCTATCCCGCAAGCTCGTCGTCATAGATTGGATGACACCATTCTTGACGACGACAGTAGCGACTCCGACATCGATGTTGAGAGCGTTCTCGAGGCCGGGCTTGGGCTCTCGGACCCCCTGGCTAGAGCCATGCTCCCTGCCAGGGGACCCCTGGGACAGCGCGGGAGCATCGGGAATTGGTCCGCCTCACTCGAGCTTCATCCTGCTTCAGCGGTGATGGTTAACCGAGGGACAGCTCTGGAGCCACTGTCGAAAGGCCGTGGCTCCGAGCATACCGCAGATAGCGCCAAAAACCTGCTAACTTCTTTCCCCTCCCCCTCAGTTAGCCGAGAGGCTCCGTGTTCGCCATAGCGAGGCTCCACGCCCCGTGGGAACGTTGTGGCGGGGCGGGCCGCGCTCAAGGTCGCGGGGTATTCCCCGCGCCACGAGTAGAGGCCGCTCCTCGCCACACGGACCCGCGGGGGTGTGGCCACGCGGCGAACACGCGAGTCTGCCGATGGCGCTGGGCCCCTCAACCCTTTTCCCCTTTCAACAAACCCACTCCAACTATTACCTCAAGTTTACCCCGCAGGCTGGGTGAAGCCCTGGCTCATTCTTCATCTCCTAAAATTCTTTTCCTCCTCCTTATCCTTCTCCTATCCCCACTCTTCCTTCCCCCTCTTCTTTACACACATTTAGCTTTTTAGGGCCGAGCTCATCACTCACGATCCTCCAGCCAAGCAAGACACAGCAAGCAGCAACTAGGCCTACCCAGGCCATAGCCGACGGATGAGCCGCCCCGGCTCTCCCCGGCGATCTCCAGCACACCAACCATACCTGTGGGCACTCACACCCACACACAAAAGCTCCTTAAAGAGATGATTGACACCAGTCTATGGCGGATGCAAATCCATTGCCATACTGGTGACTTTCCGGAGTGACACAAATACCCAGCCTTCTGGAGTATCACGGTTATCGCTCACTTAGCTCCCTCACTGGAGGGGGAGTACTTGTAGCCGACCCCCGCAACCTGCAGCACAGCATACTTCCCCCAGCCTTTCAAGATTGCAGGGGGGGTGAAAGAAAAACCTAAAGCAGGCCGAACGTGTCCGGCCTGCTGAACCGAGCAAGGGCATGACAGAAACACCAACCACAAAGTCTGTCCATGCACACCAGACTGAGGGAAACCTGAACTCTCCTCAGAACCCCCTCAGTCAAGAAAGGGCTCTAGCTGAACCAGCCAAACCAGCTGCCCCCACTTCTAAAGGCCTTAAACCCCTGCAAAGGGTAGGCGTGAAGCGACGAAGGGTGGAAACTGACTCTGAAGAAGAGGCAGAGCACACCCCAAGTCGACTAACGCGGTTTAAGGTACAAAAAAAAAAAAAAAAAAAAAAAAACCTGAAGACTTCGACAATGCATACCAGTTGGTAAGGGCATTGGAGAAGGAAAGAAATGTAGTTATCAATCCGAATCTCCAGAGATGAGGGCATGATCATTGCCCCCAAAGACAAAGCCACCATGAACTTCCTGCAGGAAATCAAGGTGCTAAAAGAGGAGGAAGGTGTGTATCTCACCACTGACCTCCCAAGAGAAAAAGTCCAAGATGGTGCTACTTGGCTTTCCACTAGGGTTCGACGTGGAGGTGATCACGTCTCTCCCACAAGTGGTGGAGGCTTCCCGCATGACCAAAGGGAAGTCTCCAACCAGGCAAGTCCTGGTTATCCTCAAGGGAGCCCCAATCACCACCCTTGATCTGGGTAACTGGGGCTCATACAAGCTCAGGACATATGTGCCAGAGCCCTTGAGGTGTTTCACGTGCCAGAAATTTGGGCATCACCAGGCCAACTGCAAGGCCAAAGCCAAATGTGGTGTATGCAGCGAGGCACACGAAACGAAGTGTGTGTATCAAGGCACACAAAGATGGCCAGAAGGACACAACAGCCAAGTGTCCAAACTGTGCCAAAAACATCATGCCTGGAGCCTGGCTTGCTCTGTCAGGAAACAGGCAGTGATTAAAAAGCAGGAGCTAGCCAAAAAGCGTCCTGACTTTGTCCCTGCGCCCCCAGGCACCTACGTCTGGGGCAAAACAAAAAACAAAAAAAGAAGACTCCCCGACCTCCTAAGAGGAAGGAGTCGCCCCCACAGCGAAAATTGGATACCTCTAACAGAGAGGAATTCCCCAAGCTTGCTAGTGGCAAAACCACAAAAAAAGAACCAAAGGGAAAAAGGTTCAAAGTCCACAGCAATGGTCCCCCCAGTAGATGATAATCTTTTCTTTGACGAGAAAGATATGACTCTCCTGTTGAGTGCTGTAGTTTCTGCAGTAGCAACAGCCTTGGGGAGGACCAGTGAGGAGGCGGAGAAAGCAGTGCAGGTCGCCATGACGGCTATGACCCAAACTGTGGCAGCTCTGAAGGGAAGGAAGCTAGAAGCCTCCAAACCGATAACGAGCAGCGCTCCCCTCCCTAAATCCTCGGATGGCAGGCTAGCTTCAAGAGAAACATACATGAAACCCCAGCTAGTCTGTCAGGACAGGCTGAAACTGCAGCAGAAGCAGCAGGCCGAGTCTGTACAGCCAAAGTCTCGTCCTGACCCGAGGTGCACTTCCAACCTAGGCCCTACACCCCTCGGTAGAGCCTTAACCGGAGTGTCTGACTTAGAGGAAGTTGTACAATCCTCAATCAACGAGGATCTGTATTTATCTGATGCCACCAGCACTGGGGCATCTGAAGCTGAAGCAAGTGACACTGAGTAACCATCATGGCACACAATCTAAGCATACTGCAGTGGAATATCTGTAGCTATAAAAGCAAGAACTCCTTTCTCCAGTCATTGTGCGAGCAAGGAGCATTGACGTCGTCATGCTCCAGGAGACACTAACTATGGGATCCGTGTGCTTCTCAGGATATCATGCCTTCACCACTCCAAACCTGGATGGTGCTAGAGGCCTGATGACCCTGGTAAAAGAAGCTATCCCGTGCTCCTTAATAGCCAACCGCCGCACTGTGGAGATGGTGTTGAATCTCTTGCTGTTGAGATTCAGCTACCTGGGGGCCTATAAAAATATATAATATTTATAGCAAACCACTGTGTGAGAGCTTAGATCTAAACCAGGTCTGTGCTACTGCAGCACAAGACCGAGTGATCATAGGGGGAGACTTCAATGCACACATGGCCATGCTGAATCCCCGCAAAAGGCCGAACGCGGCAGGCATTCACATAGCAGAAGTGCTTGAGACATTCCCTGAGATCGCTCTTCTCAACACCAAAGAACCAACGCATGTGAAGGGAGGGGTCCTAGACCTCACCTTTGCCACTGCAACAATGGTGGAGAGAATTCGTGGTGTGTCGATGATACGGTTACTAGTGATCACTACGGCATAGTCACCACACTAATGGATGCAGGTCCAGCCCAAAGACCACATCACATTCCTAAATGGAAACAGACAAGGCCAACTGGTTTGCCTTCCAGGAAGGCTTGGCTCGATGTCTGAAAGACAATGAACCCAATAACAATAATGAAATGTGGATGTGCTAGAGGCAAGGCTAATCCAGGCCATAAACCAGGCAGCCTCACAAACCATCCCAAAACTCGCCCATGGTCCAGAACTCACAAAGACGCCTGGTACTATAATGACGAGATCAAAGAGGTCAACCACAGGGTTAATATGTGTAGAAAAAACTTCCGACGGCAAAGATCTCCCGACAATCTGGCCCTGTTGAGGGAAGCTGTGTGGATGCCAAGGAAACTGCCAACAGAGTAAGGCAGGAAAAATGGCTGGAATGGTGCCACTTTTGGGCACCAGACCAGCCTTACAGAGTTGTGGAAACGGGTCAGGCAAGCGACAAGCCGCCAAGCCCCGAAATGCACTCATCATGACCCACAATCAGAGGCTAACAGATTGGTGCTTGAGTTCTCTGCCAGAACCAGCACCAACAATCTGCCTCCAATGATGAGAGAAAAACAACAAAACTTAAATCCAGAAAGACTTGCTCTCATAAGAGACAAGGCACTCGAAGCTGATGAACAGATGCCTTGTTCTCTCTTAGGGAACTAAGAAAATCATACAAATCCAGTTCTGGGTCAGCACCGGGATCTGATGGGATCTCTCACCCCATCATTTCGCATCTAGGCCTTGCAGGAGAACTTGCATTCTTGCAGGTTATCAACAAATCCTGGCAAACAGCCACGGTGCCCCAGAGCTGGAAACAAGCCACAATAGTTCCCATCCCAAACCAAAGGAGCCTGGCAAGTACCGTCCCATCTCTCTTCTCAGCTGCCTGGGTAAAACAGCTGAAAGATGGTACTCAACAGCTCCGATGGAAAACGATCGTCTCTTATGCAGATGACTTGGCAATCATAGCCTCTGGCAATCACTGCCTGCCTAAGCTCAGCGTTGTCTCCCTGGTGTCTGAAGAGTGTTGTAGGACGGGTCTAAAAATATCAGCAGCAAAATCCAAAGCAATGGCTCTGAGAACCAATGTCAGAAACAAAAAAAAAAATCACTATACAGGGTATGGATCTGGAATGGTGAATGAAATGATCTATCTATACTTTGGTGTATGGATAGGACACACACTCACTTTCAAAAAGGAGATCCAATACCTGCTTGACAGAACCAAGGAAAGACTGTCAATCATGAAAGTCATGACAGGGAGACACATAGGAGCAGGACACAAAAGTACTAAGATCATTCTATGTACATGCTGTCCGTCCTATATTGACCATGCATCTGTCGCCCTCATTGCTTCCAGCACAACATTAAAAGAAAAACTGGAAACAATACAAACGAAGCAGCCAGGATAATTCTAGGTGCACCTAAGTGGACAAAGGTCATGAACTCCTCATGGAAGCTGATTTACCGTCCATGGACACTAGAATTGATCTAATGCAGCACAGTTCCTTTCAAAGGTCCTGCAGACACCCAGAAACTCCTATCTAGACAAGAGTTCTCAGACGCCTACAACAAGATTACCAGTTGTTGCGGACAATTCCTGGCTCACACATACAGCCAGAGTTTTTGATACGCTTTCAGCTAAAAGATTCATTGCTTGCCAAGGGTATGGACCCTCCCATCCCTGATTACAAAGAACCTCCGCAGTGGGCAAACGAATGATCGAATTCTCAATTTTAAATCTCACAATGAGAAAGATCAATAATCCATGCCTAGCCTAAAGGCACAAGCACAAAGGGTCATTGATCAAATAACTCCGCCGGGTAGTATAACATACTACACGGACGGATCCGTGGATCCAATAAACCATACTGCAGGCGCCGGCTTTGCAACAAAGGATACTACAGCATCCATTAGGGTCACTGACATGCCTCAACGCTTCAGGCTGAAACGGTTGCGATCATGGAAGCATTGACACACCCGTCCCTGAGGGGAGGGCACGTTGTCATTCATACAGATTCAAGAGCAACTATTGTTACAGCATGCATGCCCCCAGATAACATCTACCTCTTGACAACAGTGCTAAACATAGCCCAAAGAATCCTTAGTCAAGGTAGAAGAATTATCATAAACTTGGTCCCAAGCTTCATAGGCATACAAGGGAACGAGCTTGCTGATAAACTAGCCGAAAAGGGCAGGGGTATGCCCCATCATCCATGATCGTTAAACCAGCCGAAGGGGACTAAGCCAAGGTACCAAAGCTGCAGCGTGTGCGGTCCTCCGGGGCAGCATAGAGAAAACATCACAAATCGCTCGCTACCAAGTGGTACTCAGATGCTTCAGCTATGAGCCACTGGCCCTTTCTCCAAATACAAAAAGAGGTACCGAAGTCATACTATTCAGACTAAGACTAGGTTACCAATGCGCTTGGCAAATTATTGGCAATGAGACTGTGAGGTTATGCAAACACTGCGGCAGCCTAAGGCAATCATGTTACATTACTTGCAGAATTGTGTACACACACAATTTCTGAGGCAGGGACCACACCACAGCCGCCGGGCTGGTAAAAAAGGGTGTGCAAATGCTTACCCGTGGCAGCTGGATCGCTTGCTTGCAATCCAGCCACCTCGATAAGCATGCAGTTCAAAGAAAACATCTGAGTAACTAGAAATAGTTAACACAGGCCGGGCCACTCCAGAGAAAAGGCCCGGGCGAAGCATGAATTCGCAAATCAAACTGAACTGAACTGAACTGCCTACCCAGGCCTTAGCCGACGGGTGATCGCCCTGGCTCTCCCGGCGATCTCCAGCACAACAGCCCATACTGTGGGCACTCACACCACACACAAAAGCTCCTTAAAGAGATGATTGACACCAGTCTATGGCGGATGCAAATCCATTGCCATAGTGTCATAATACTGTGACGCTCGGCCGCACTGAGAAAAGGACGCGTATGATTCCCGTCCGACTGGAGAACGGTTATTTTTTTCGACCAATATTATACTTTGTAATAACCCCATTAGAGCAACAATAATAGGTAAATAATAGGCAATTATATCATAATACAAGTAATCCGTACATGATTTGTCATGTAAGATGTATAAATAATGAAAAGGAAAAAGATCGCAATTATTAGGTCCTTCACATTTTTACGGATAGTTGACTTTAAGAATGGCTTCTGCATATTATAGTAGAAGGATAGTCCTATTCAGATATGAAATCAGAATGGCTGTATGTTTTATTGAATTTTGAGAATTAAAAAAAAGGTCAATGTAGGCCACCCAGATCACTGACACCACTCTACACCATACGTAAGATTTTGAAACCGTTCCGTATTGGCAATATCCAGAAGACTTCGGAATGCAGGTAGAAGATAGAGGATTAAGGTGTAGGAAGACTAATCTTAAACCTTGTTTTGATGATGCCAAGATAGTCATGGAAAGATGAAGAAAACAAAAAATGACGATATCTCGGTACACCACTTTTCTAGGCACCAAAGTTGTATCAGACACAATTTTAGTCCAAAATAATAGTTTTATGGCTCATCTTGTAGCTGAATAATAAATCTAGTGCTTGTTCGAGATGGATTTTGCATTTTTTGGTTTTTGCCTGTGCTTCTTGTAAAAACGACAAATGTGTAGAAAAAAAAACGAACAAAATCCTGACAATCGGCCAAGCACTAGATCTAGGATGAATCTGTTCAGAAATCACATCAGAATGCATGTGTATTTTTTTCTGGATTTTAAATAATTTTTGCCGTTGTGTCAATTTTCAAACAGAGCTTCGCAATTTTTCAGTTTTTGGTAATTTTCTATATTCCCTCCGCCGCTCCGATATCGTTGGATTCCTCTCACTCTATACAATGCAAATATGTAGGTTTTATTGCGCGGAACCCTCCCATTAGCGGCAAACTTGGTCGATGTCGGAGCGACGGACGTAATATAGAAGGTTACCCTAATAATATAACCCACAGTAAAAATAACCATGGTTATTCACATAACTTCCCATTGCAGGCCTGGGGGAGGGCTGACGCCTCCCAACCCCCGCCGATGAGACAAAGAATCCACCACGTCTTCACGGCAGGATAGAGTGCACACGAACTAAATGCATCGAAAAAGGCGCAAAACCCGCCGAGCCGACGAGGGCGAGCCACCGCCGCTCTTCTGTTCATGGTATACCTTGTTCATCCTGATTATACTACAATCGTCTCTGTATACAATGCTATATCAAGGTTATTATGCTCAGTGAGAATGTTCCGAGGTAATTGCAATATTACGTCCGCCGCTCCCACATCGACGATATTTGTGTAACGTTCTAGCCTTTCCGTGAATAACCATGGTTATTTTCACTGAGTTATATTATTAGCGTTATTTAACCCCGCATTTTCCCTGGAACCTTTCATGCCTTCTGCTATTGGGGCCAAGTTTGTCGCTAACGGGGGTTTCCGCGCAATAAAAATAATATATTTGCAATGTGGACAGCGAGAGGAATCCAACGATACCAAAATCGTCGATATCGGAGCAGCGGACGTAATATATAAAATAACCCAGTTTTTTTTTTTACAATAATTCAAAAACTGTTCGGCCGGTTTCGAAAAAAAAAAATCGTGTGTTTCATCACAATCGTCAAGAAAAATCGAAAAGTCGAAAAAAAAATCAAATGGTCCCCAGATAAACGATTGACTCGCGAGCCGATGATGGCTATAAGTGAAGCACGTAGTGAGGGATGCTAAATACCATTAACAGTCTCACATGTAGAAAGATGCGTAGCATTCTCAGACCAAAGACGTATGCGTACGTATGTCTCTCCCATGTACACGGAAAAGTTTATTTAGGGAAGACTGTGACATAGAAAGCCATGTTCCTTAATAAGGAGACATGCTTTATACATATTTAAATATGCATAACATTTCATATTTTGAAAGATCTATTAGAAGTCACAGCGTCAAGGTATGGAGAAAATCTGAGGATAATAATAATAAAAAAGAAAATGAAATATTTACAAATGTATTTACTATATCACTCAATCGAATTCAAAAAGTTTTAGCCGTAATACCTATATTTACTAGTATGTTATTACAGAGGTGCAATACTTGTTTGCTTACAATTTATTATCCATAGAAATAAAAAAAGGCAAGAAACACGATAATTTCTTCAATAAAAACATGAATGTTAAAAGAAGAAATGTCATATGGTTTGAAATGAACAATAAGAAATTTACACTTTCCAGTAAAATTCCATAGCATCGTGTTCAGAAATTAGCACTGTTCCTCTAAGCTTTTTCTGCTTTTATCTCTATTCATCAGGTTAGTATCTTTTGAACAAATCAAATACATGTTTCAATGGGTATTTTTGTCTCTCGTATGATAGTGAAAATAATCCAGAATGTATGAGCTAAAATTATTAGTTTATTTGTTGGTTTACCTACATATGCAGTAAAATTTTCCTTGCTATATGTAATCTGTAAAAATCTGACTGAATTTGATGTAGCAAAATGCTTCAACAAACATACAATACATTATGCATGTATGTAGGAGTGCAAGGGTTGGCGATCGCGCGTGTGTGTTTGTGTGTTTGTGTGTGTGTGTGTGTGTTTATGATTTCTGCGTGTGTTATGATTTATGTATGTGATACGCGTGTGTGTGTGTGTGTGTGTGTTTATGATTTCTGCGTGTGTTATGATTTATGTATGTGATACGCGTGTGTGTGTGTGTGTGTGTGTTTTTGTGTGTGTGTGTGTGTGTGTGTTTATGATTTCTGCGTGTGTTATGATTTATGTATGTGATACGCGTGTGTGTGTGTGTGTGTGTGAGTGTATGTATGTGTGTGTGTGTGTGTGTGTGTTTTTGTGTGTGTGTGTGTGTGTGTGTTTATGATTTCTGCGTGTGTTATGATTTATGTATGTGATACGCGTGTGTGTGTGTGTGTGTGTGTATGTGTGTGTGTGTGAATGTGTGTGTTCGTATAACTTCGTATAGCATACATTATACGAAGTTATACGAATGAAAAAACAGGGGCGGCTGCGCACGCACGCACGCACGCACGCACGGACCCACCCACACATGCACGCACCCACACACCCACGCACCCACTTGTATAACTTCGTATAATGTATGCTATACGAAGTTATTACGCACACACGAACACACACACACACATCAACACACACACAAACACACACACACACACGCGCGATCGCCAACCCTTGCCGTAATAACTTCGTATAGCATACATTATACGAAGTTATACGACACACAGACAGATGTATGCATGCATGAAAAAACAGGGGCGGCTGCGCACGCACGCACGCACGCACGCACGGACCCACCCACACATGCACGCACCCACACACCCACGCACCCACACACCCACACACCCACACACGCACACACCCTCACACGCACTCACCCACACACGCACACACCCACACGCGCACACACCCACACGCGCACACATCCACACGCGCACACACCCACACGCGCACACATCCACACGCGCACACATCCACACACGCACACACCCACACACACAAACACACAAACACACACGCGCGATCGCCAACC
>NW_020869040.1:233744-238744 GCF_003789085.1 Penaeus vannamei | reverse complement strand
TAAATGGCGCTCCTAAGAGAGAGATGCTTTCAGAATTTCTGGGATATGTCGCTGCATCGCCATACACCATTCCTGCCCATTTCTTAGGTCTTGAATCCACTGCTGACCATGCGCATTTAAGACAAAAAGGAAAGCCTTTTTCTGGTGATATACTGGAGTTCCTTATTTCTTAAAGCGTATGTAAACTCTCCACCCAGAACTGTGTTTACATTCTGTGAGGTTCTCATGATGGCAAGAACCACAGTAGAATCATTTGATTTTATTTTTTATCACTATGGTTACATCAAGGGGAGTCCATGCTTTCCCTAGGAACGTGAATTGCTATAAGGAAATATAGCATAATTAAGTGATAACATGTATAAACGGCACGAGAACAATAGTAATGCAAATTCTCACAGAAAGGAAAAAAACATAATCTCTCCAGTCACTTTTTGCAATAGATTGGACAAAATTCGCAAGGTATACTTACTATCAAAAATAATTCTTACTAACATAAAAGAGGGTCTACAAAGAAGAGAAGAATCAATTCATAATACATAAAGAAATGTTAAAATATAAATAAATGCACCAAAGCCAAAACCCAATGTCACATTTTTGGAAGAAGCTTGAGTAGTGAGAAGCTACAGTAGTATTATGCACACAGAGTTTTGTGTGAATGGGATAGACACAATAAACACACAGTTATATGTGTGTTTGTATACGGAAGACCACAAGTATGTGCAGGTTATATCGGAAGGTCTTACTCTAAACACAAACACAAACAGACATACGAACACGTATTCCACTCATCCCGTTATCTGAAGACAACCCCCCCCCCCCCCCACTTTTCCCCGCCTCCGCAACCGTTCCACATATCACCTATTACAGAATCCCGCCCTTTCCCACCTCCCGCCGCGGAGTGGGCCAGCCTCTGCAATCAGCAAAAATAAGGAGCTGCGAAACACTATAATGCTGCCAGCATGATGATAGTGTGCGTGGATTGCAAATGACGAACGTTTTGCGTTATTTTGGTAACTGGTCTGGATTTCTTGCATGTACTAATTCGCGCCAGAGAAGTAGACTTTCTCTCAAGGAGGTGAAATCCAGCTCCATTTGCTTTATTTGCCAATCACTTCTTACGAATCACTTCATTTATTTAGGCAGACTTTCGTTAGAATTATGATGGCATCTGGGGTGGCTTTCAACTATCTCGTTCTTCAATAAACGCATGTTTATGTAAAGCGTTTTTACGCAGAAATATCATTTCAAATACCATTACCATTATCATGCTTTATATGCATCATCGTCTGCATTATCATAGTTTTTTATCATTATGATAGTGATAATGATTATTAATGCTAATATATATCATGAAAATCAGTATGATAATAACTATAAATATGATGGCTACGTGTCAAACTCAAAGTTAATAAACGTTAAGTCGTGACAGTATATTTAGTGATAAAAATTGTCTTAAACATCATCTACTTAGTTTCGTTTATTATCAACGTTTTAACATTATTCATCTAATTATTGATTTTATCATGATATTATCTTTACTTTTACCATTATCATCTTCAGTGCCATCATCATTGCAGGCAGGAGCAACAGTGGCATTTTCAGTATTAATCCTGATTTATTTTTTAAGACTACCGTTACTCTTCATCCCGTCAGTGGTATTACCATCCCAAGTGTTGTCGTCATCCGTATATGATAAAAAATGTTGATAACAATTATAATAATAATAATAGTAATGATAGTGATATAATAATGATTATGATAATGATAATATTAATAACAATAAGAAAGAAATGTATAACATTGATAATAATGTTAATAAAAGTAATAAAATAATGAAGAAAATAATGTTAATACTAATGATGACAATTATGATGAAAATAATGGTGATGATAATGATATAGTTATATAACATTAATGCTGATAGCAATAATTAAAACAGCAGAAATGATTGTAGTAATAACAACAATAATCATGATGTAATGAATAATGATAATATAATGTAATGATAATGAAAATGGTAATAAGAAATCATGATGATAATAATAACAATAAGGATGATGATAATAAAATGATGATAATGATAATGATAATGGTGATAAAAGTATTAATAGCATTGATAATGAAGATATCAATGAAAATAATAATGATAACAATGATGATTAAAATTATAATGATAATAACAACAATAATTATAATAATAATAATAATGATAATAATAATAATAATAATAATAATAATAATAATAATAATAATAATAATAATAATAATAATAATAATAAAAATAGTAGTACTCATAAAAATTATAATGCAATTGGTATTGATAACGATACTAATCAGGATAAGGATGATGATGATGATAATGATAATAATAATGATGATAATGATAATGATAATGATAACAATAATGATGATTGTAATGATGATAAGGAGGAGAATATTAATGATAATAATGATAATGATAACAAAAATTAGTTATAATAATAATAACAATAATGACGATAACTATGATAACTATGATATGTTATTAACAACAATGATAAGGGTGATGATGATAATAATGATGATAATTGCAATAATAATAATGATAATAGTAATATTAATAATAACTATCATTATCGTTATTATCATAAAGACAATACTAACAATAGTAACAAAAAAATAATAAAAGTAGTAGTAGTAATAAAAATACTAATGATAGTAGAAAATTATAATAATCATAATAAAGATGATAATAATGATAACAATAATAATAGTAATGATAATATTAATAATGATAATAACGATAATAATCATAACGATAATGATAATGATAATAGCTATGATATTAATGATAATAATAACGATAATAATAAGAGTAATACTAATAGTAATAATAATGATGATGATAATAATAATAATGATAATGATAATAATAATAACAATATTGATAGTAATGATAATTATGTTAATAACAATGGTAATGATAATGATAATAATAATAATGATAATAATAATAATAATAATAATGATAATAACAACAACAATGGTTATGATATTAATAACAATAATAACAATGATAATGCTGATAAAGATAATAGTAATAATGATGATGATAATAATAATAATAATAATAATAATAATAATAATAATAATAATAATAATAATAATAATAATAATAATAATAATGATAATAATAGTAATGACAACAATGATAATAATGACAATATTGGTTATTCTTATTGTGTTACTAGCAATGATAATAGTGATAATGAATAATAAAAATGATGATAATAAGAACAATGATGAAAATTATTAAAATATGATGACGGTAATGGTAACGATAACAAAGTTTGAATGTTCTCACCAAAGCAATAATCCTATCATCATTATTTCTAATATTATCCTAAATTATCATTGAAATAATCCCCATCATTATCAATATTTTCATAACATTCATCACAATTACACTTGACGTTGTTGATTATGTTTGTTTGCATATCATTACACAAACCTGTTTACGCTTGTGTGTATTTACGTACATGTGACTGTAGATTAGCGTGAGTGAGGACTTGAGGAGAGGAAAGGCGCTCCAATTAACTTTGTTCTTGTACCCTTTAGTGATCCGCTGTTATCTGTTATTATTGAGACTTTCGGAGGTTTCTTCCGCCGCTGAAGAACCCGCCCTTAGGAAATGTCTGATGTTTTACAGCCCCGTCGCCTTCAGGCAGATCGTCGCGGCGATTCCTGCGTCGGTGGTGAGAAAATGCCTTTGCTGCGCGTTATCAGCGATGAACTTGATCTAGATAAGTATTATCATCACGAGGATCAAGCTTTCGGTTATTGCAGCATCCAGGGAAAAGACAGGGTGGAGGAATAAAAACAAGCTGTAAAAAACAGGGAGAGGGTGGGGTAGATTGAGAGATAGATAGATGGAAGAATAGAGAGAAAAAGAGAGAGACGAGGGGTAGAAGAGATGAAGAGAAAGAGAGACAAGAGAGAGAGAGAGCGAGAGATAAGTAGATAGATATATGTATATAAAGAGAGAAATAGAGAGAGGGAGAGAGAGAGAGAGAAAGAGAAAGAGAGGGGGGGTGGGAAGATCTAAGAGAGAGAGAAATGGAGAGAGGGGAAGAAGAAAAAGATGAAGAAAAAATCCTTCAAAAACGTGAGCATTTATCTCCGTGTCTGGCAGTGACGTCATAATGATATAGCCCTGTGTGATTGGCTTTTCTCACCTCTCCCCTCAATACACAAGGGCCTTCTAGTATGCAAATACCGCTACCGTATAAGCGACGCGTAATGATGCTTCGATCGCGCCCGTGATAGCGTGCAAACAAGCGAGTTAACACAACCCATGTACATCGGGAGATCTCGGAGTCCCCCCTCCCCGTCCTCTCCCTCCCTATCCCCCTCCCCTTCCTTTCCTATTCCCCACTATCCCCCTCCTCCTGTGCTACCGGCGCCCCCATCCCCGTCTTCTCCCTCCTCCCCCTCCCCAAAACTCAACCCCTTTCCCTAGCATCCCCCTCTCCCTCCCCTCCTACCGGCATCCCCCCCCCCCCTCCTGCCGTCTGCCCAAGGCGATACAAGATCTTCATTTCACACTTGTTATGAAGAGGTTCCTGCCCGCGGCGCCCTTGTCCTTTCACTCCGCTCTGCGCAACGGCCGCCGGGGAGGCTCTAAGCCCGGTATAAATAAAGAGATAAAGAGAGAGAGAGATGATATGCGGAAGGATTTTAGATAAAGGGAAATGTGGATAGCTAACGAAATGGAGAGATGAATGCATTTAAAGGTGAAGCAACCTAATTAGAAACAAAGAAAAGTAAATGATTTATGTTTACACTCTCTCTCATCTCTCTCTCTCTCTCTCTCCCTCCCTCCTCCCCCTCCCCCCCTCTCTCCCCTTCCCCCTCCTTCTCTCCTTCTCTCCTCTCTCTCTCTCGTCTCTCTCTCTCTCTCTCTCTCTCTCTCTCTTCTCTCTCTCTCTCTCTCTCCTCTCTCTCTCTCTCTCTCTCTCTCT
>NW_020869040.1:153744-156244 GCF_003789085.1 Penaeus vannamei | reverse complement strand
GTTGAAAACCAAATTGCATTACCCTGTTTTGCTTTAAAACTTAAGAAAAATACTTGAAAGCTTCGAGTGATTTTTAGACTTTCAACACCTCTTCTGTGTAACTATCGGGCGTGTGTAATAGGTAGAGATAAATATCACCAAAACTAACATCGGGCCATCATCCTCTGGGGCTTTCAGAAAAGGCATCAGAGAGAAAGGATCTGGTAAGCTTTTTGTACCTTTAGAATACTGAAGTTTTTCATCATGACGTTTTTAGCACCTCGAGAGATTTGTAGCAGGTTGACATCGTTCTCACAGTTGAATCAGCAGCCATTGTTGATCATTTGCCCACCAGTGTTGTGCGCGTGCGCGAAAAAGCCTTTCGTTTTTGTTTGGTTGGCTGTCCCTATAGGTAGTAGCGAATATGTTTCTTAAACGGTAGACGTTCTGTTACCTCCTTGAGGCTAGGACATGCGAATTAGTTTCTCTGTATATTCTTTTTTATCATTATTTTGATTCATTTACTTATTTATTTTAGAAATGTTCATGGTTAGTATTTGTATTAGTTAATTATCATTCTAGATTCTGAACATGAAAATGAAATTAGATTATCCAAAATGCAATGTTATATAAAATAAATGTTGTTTTGACTTGATGGCTTTTTGCACTGACGACGCTTGGGTTTTAGTCTCACATTAATATACCATAAGATGTTAATGCTCTTTGTAAAATATCATGTTACCACCAAAGTTTCCCTTTATAATGTTTTGTCTGTGATAAGCAATTGTTTCACACTAGGAGATTTTACTGAATTTCAATGGAAAATTAAGAGATTCTGATTTTACTCTGATTTTCTTGTCTCCTTTTATCTTATTTTCCTCGTATTCTTGTAGTGTTTCCTTGGTAATGTACATTTCAGTTCATGCAATTCACTTAAAATTTTAAATGAATTAGCAGATTTAAAGTCAGACATGATTACTTTTATCTTGTGATATTGATTTATTGATAATTCATGAGATATATATTTACTATTTTGATATACTGAATGAAGTTTCTTATCCCAATATCTGTGCTTACCTAAAATACATAAACTATCTATTATGCAGATATGTATATCTAAACTGAGGGATAATGCTATCAATATAAGTTGATTTTTGCCTACACTGAAGATGAGTATTAAACGCCCGGAAAGTTTATTCTGTTGTGAAGAAAGATGTTCTGTTCTTTTCTTTCTTGCAGATAGATGTTTTGTTCTTAGGCTTTAAATAGAAGAAAGAAAATGGTTATTTACCTCCATATATTGGTCGTATTATTATCTTACACACACACACACACACACACACACACACACACCACACACACATAACACAGAGAAACACATATAGATATATATATATATAGAGAGAGAGAGAGAGAGAGAGAGAGAAGAGAGAGAGAGCGAGCGAGCGAGCGAGAGAGAGAGAGAGAGAGAGAGAGAGAGAGCAGAGAGGAGAAGAGAGACGAAAGACGGATAGATATGTATTTGTATATACATACACTTTATATATAATATATATATATATATATATATATATATAATATATATATATATATATATATATAATATATATATAATATATTATATATAATATATATTATATATATATCAATATATCAATTGCCGGAATTATATGTGTGTGTGCCTCTTAATATGTATATGTATATCTATATATTATATATATATATATATATATATATATATATTAAGTATATATATATGTATATATATACATTCATATAGTATATAATATATATAAATATTATATATATATTATAATATATATATTATGTAAATATGTATATAATATATAATATATATATATATAATATATAATATATATATATATTATATATTGTGTGTGTGTGTGGGTGTGTGTGTGTGTGTGGTGTGTGTGTGTATAAATAGTTATATAGTGTGTGTGTGTTGTGGCATGTATATATGTTTTTTGTTTGTTTTTAGGTATAAACAAATAGATGCATATAAACGCGCGCGCATCACACGCAGCACATATATAGCACACCAAACTCACACCATACATACACAATTTACGTTGTACAGATATGTAAAGCAATATGCATGTGTGCATATCAGTAAACCAGCCATGTACAGCGGCTCTGTGCCGTCAGCTTTCATGACTAATGGAGTTGTAAAGGTTACAGAATATTGATACCACGGACGAGAATGAGCCTGCCTCTCTTCATCGGCTCTTTTCTGCCCCCTTTTGTAACAAGTTCTCTCTCTCTCTCTCTCTCTTCTCTTCTCACTCTCTCGCTCTCTCTCTCTCTCTCTCTCTCTCTCTCCCCTCTCTTCATCATCTTCTTCTCTCCATCTTCTCTCTCTCTCCCTCAGTCGGACCAGTGGAGTGCTCAATCCATTCTTCTCTCCTCCTACCTCTCTCTCTATCAAACCGTTCTCTCGATCGTCCTCTCTTTCTACTCTCTCTCCCCTCTCCTCCTCTGCTCTCCTCTCTTCCCTCCCTCC
>NW_020869040.1:151202-153644 GCF_003789085.1 Penaeus vannamei | reverse complement strand
CTATCTATCTATCTCTATATCTATCTATGTATATATATATATATATATATATATATATATGTCAGAAAAATATATATTATGTACAATATATGCATACATCTATATATATATATATATATATATATATATATATATATATATATATATATATATATATATGTGTGTGTGTGTGTGTGTGTGTACACACACAACACACACACACACACACACGCGCGCACACACACACACAATATAACAAAAAACAATGCGCGCGCGCATGTATGTATATGCACATATACATATTCATATGTACATATACATACATGCATATCTATCTTTCTGTATATATATACAATACACACACATACACACAAACACACATGTATGCAGATAAGAAATGATAACATATCCCATGATTTATGATTTTTCTTCGGGTAAAACTGATTTCATATGAGTGAATCACTGATCTTTTCTTTCATTTCCCTTTCCTCCTCTCGCAAGAAATATGAAAAAGGACCAATAGTCGGTCATCTGAATATTTTTGCATAAGAATTCAGGTTATGGTCGTTACATTGCCTCTGAATAATTCATCTTCCATCGGCAACCTGTTGGAACTTCCCGTCGATTTTTTAAAAACTTTACGTGAGTCTTCGGTGCAGCCAAAGTTTGGTGGGTAAGAAGAAAAAGGAAGAAAGAAAGAAAAAAAGGGATAAAAAAGGGAAGGATGGAAAATAGCTTGGTCTCAGAAGTTCCTCGAACCAAGGGCGTAATTGGAGTGTAGAAGCAGTTAAAGATGGTAATTGAAATGGAGAAGAAAATTGGAAGACGGATCTAGACGATTTGGCAAGAAGGCAAAGAATAAAATATACGATGGAATTATACATGACGAGGAAAATTTTACTATGCGATTACACACGCACGCGCGCTCATTGTTTTCCGAAAGATTAAAGCGTGGACACTTAGCTGTCAAATTGAAATTAGTGTTGACACAATTTATCATTGCTCGTTTACCCACCTGTTAAACCGTGTTACTCGTCAAGTGCAACAAGGTTAACATTACTCTATTGGCTTTTATTTCTGTTTTTCCTTTTCTTTTTCTTTCCAATCCAATTCTCTTTTAAGCTTTTACGAAATGTCAATCAAGCGAAAAAAAGAAAACACAACAGAATATTGGGCTGAGGTTTGTATGTTTCTGCTTATCTGACAACGTACAAGCAAAAAGAATAAAAAGAAAGAAAAGAGGAAAAAATCAGGAAAGGACAGACAGACAGACAGACATAGGGGAAAAGTAAGAGACATTGATATGGAAAATGGTACAGCATATAAACTGAAATGCTGTACATTTTCCCTCTTTCGATTCTCCAATAACTAGATGGAATTGGTGTTCCTGACATTTCCTTTCAACAAATCATTTTTAAACAAACCGCATAAAAGAAGAGAAATATCCCTTCTTGGTTTCCTTTGAGGATCCCCCAAACAAGACAATGGGTGCCTGTGTCAGCAGAAGTCAGACCGGCAGAGCATAAACAATCTCTTCAAGTTGTAAAAGAGAGCATATCCACCGTATATCCTGAGGTTTCATGGAGCTCCAGCAAGCCTCTATAAACCCGGAATTTCAGAGCAATACACAGCTATATTTATGGTTTAGTCTTTATTAATATCCAGCCGTAGTCATTCCTCCCACCCTCGCGCGAATTAATTTCAACAGGCTAATATTATACAGAAAACTAAATACTTCGTGAAAACCAATAAAATATTTACTCGATACACGGTAGTCGGTAAAATGTGTGCCATTCATTCGACACACGGGGACAATAACCGTATATTTCCCGGCGTGAAAGGGTGCATGACAAATCGCACACGAAAGCCTTTTTCCCTTTTCACGGCGCGTATTCACGGTAAATACGTCTCGTTAATTTATGTTTTTTTCTGTTGTTTATATAAGACGCATTGCAAAGGGGCTTCCTTATTATACTTTCATCTTTTCTGTTTGATCTTCCGTTCTTGATCAATTTGTAACTGAAGGGAGGATGGAATAGGATTTATTTTTCGATCTATAGAGGGAAAGCACACGAACTCCCCATCCACCTTGGCGGAGAAGTTATGGTGTAAGAGCAAAAATGCAATATTTCTTGCACTATATCAAAAGATGGGAAAATAAAAATTCACCCCTGGTATAACTCCAACAGAACAACATATCCGTACCATACGCCTTCGTTAAATATCACCCAAATTCCCCCCTTTTTTTTCTCCTCGAAAAAAACGAAAAATAAAGCTATGCGTATTATGCTGCCACAGCGATAACGCCATTAGCGCACTAAACTATTTTGCTAGTCCCAGATAAATCACGACAGAGAGCGGGTATCGGGGCAGAATCGTACAACATTTGTATAAAATGGTTTAACAAATAAAACAAATGATATCCAGATGAAAAACAGTGATAATAAAACTCCAAAACAGATA
>NW_020869040.1:138702-141202 GCF_003789085.1 Penaeus vannamei | reverse complement strand
TATATATATATATATATATATATATATATATATATACATAATATATATATATATATATATAAATATATATATATATATATATATATATATATATATATATATATATATATATATATATATATATATATATATATATATATATATTATATATTATATATATAAATATATATATAATATATAAATATATATATATATATATATATATATATATATATATATATATATATATATAATATATATATATATATATATATATATATATATATATATATATATATATATATTATTATTATAATATATATATATATATATATATATATATATATATATATATATATATATATATATATATATATTATATATATATATATATATATAATATATATGTGTGTGTGTGTGTGTGTGTGTGTGTGTGTGTGTGTATGTGTGTGTATGTATGCATATATGTATGCACATGTATGCATATACAGGTAAATGATAAAACAAACTGCACCACACACACGCGCCTCTGTGTGGGTGTCTCAGGGCCAACAGCCGTCAAAGTCGGCGCCGGGAACTTCCGATTCCGCGCCAGATAAACAACGGGTTGACGTATAACGGTTTTCGATGAGCGCTTCCCAACCGCGACGCTTTATGATAAGCCGCGAATTTAAAGCCAGAGACCCCTTTGCATACTTCGCAAGTGTGTGCTTACTCTGGACTATTTTTATTTGTCAGTGTAGATTTAAAGTTACGCATGGCAGCTAGTTGCTTAATCTGTAAAAAAAATAAAAATAAAAATAAAAATATAAAATTCAGATAAAAAAAATTCCATTCAATTTCATTCTGCAATTTATCTTTATTTAATTCAACACCATAATTCCAGCGTTCAGGCATCGAATTATTTTCGCATAGATGGTGCTACCTGTACATTGTACCATAATGCATCAATTATCCTTGCCAAAATAGGAGTATTACAAAGGCATTGTGTTAAGAGCACGGTCGCTGGAAGAAGAAGAAAAAACGAAAAAAAAAAAAATCCTTTTCGAACGCCGCTCCGCCCACACGCCCCATTTGTGCACTCATTGGCACTTGCTGATCAAATACCAGGACTCCGCGCAGAAAATCCACCAACACCTGCCTGGGTTTAGTGACCAAAGTTCGGGATAAAATGGAAATCTATTATAAGGTATAAGGAAAGCATAGATAGCTTGAGGGAGATTTGATGCACTTTGAAGAGATAAGGAGAAGTTAGGTTAGCTTAGGACTGGATAAATTTGGTTAGGGTTATATTGTCTGGAGGTTAGGATATATCAAGTGAAGATAAGATAGGTTAGGAGTGGTTGAGATACATTAGAAGCTAGAGTGTATTAGGAGAAGTTTAGGGTCAATCAAAGAGTGTAGAATACACAAGGGGAGGGTAGGATAGACTATACGAGGTTTAGGATAAGGTAGAAGAGATTAGGATGTTCCAGGAGAGGGTAGACTACATTAAAACAAGGTTAGGATGTGATAGAGAGGCTAGATTTAGGATAAATTAGGAGAGGACAAGATAAATTTGAAGAGGAGAGGTTAACATAGGTAGGGAGCGATCGGGAGTGATCAGAAGATGAAAGGAAAGATATAGAGAGGTTAAGCTAAATCAGGAGAGGTTATGGTAGATTAGGTACGATTTGGACGCATTAGGGGGTAATAGAGCAGGTTATGGTGCGTTAGGGTAGACCGTGGATTGGGCAGAAGAATAAAATGATAACAGGGCAAATTCATCCACGTCCACCAGCATTCATCGATAGGCTTTCGGTACTGAAATGTGGGTTTTCACCCGTAGAGTTTTTTTATTCTGAATGTTAAATGAAAATGGATCACATGATAATTATGGTATGGTGAGTTCTATCTCACTTGAAATCCCCCATCCCCACCCCCCACCCCTAAAAAAGTGAAAGGTCTATCTACTTAATTAGGCCGCATTAATTAAAATAGATAAATAAAAAAGTGAATGATACTTCACCACACATTTCGTTTCTCATCACTGATAGAATTGATTGCAGTAATCATTATAACAATAACGGCATTATTAGTCGCAATAATCATTGCTTCTATAAGGATTTGATATTATCATTCTATCATTAATCGCTATAATGATACATCATATTTGATAATGATGGTAAAATTATTGTGATAATTACTGAGATGGTAATGCTAATAATTATAAGGTTGATGATGATGAAGATGATAGCAAAGAGGAAGGCAACATTGATAGCGATAATTATAAAAATAGTGATGACAATGGGGATATCATAACCATAATGCTAAATTATTTATATGCATAGACAATACTTCCTTTTCTTTCATTTGTGTGCCTGCGAGTGAGAACACTGATACATTCATCATTTTGCAAACGATAACACGAATAAAACTGAATTGCAAACGTAAGTAAAAAAAAAAATCTTCCACAGGGGTAACCGTTCCCTAACCACTAGGATCAACACGAAATTTGAAATCGCTCCACACACACTCAGTA
>NW_020869040.1:106202-113702 GCF_003789085.1 Penaeus vannamei | reverse complement strand
TAGACAACATAACAAACTACTACGCAAAACTTCATGCCTATGCGAAACCTTAATCAACATAGCCGTATGAAACCAGTTGAACTATCGTCGAAACAAGCTAGCAAACCGTATATAACAAAATCAATTCGAATTCAGCCAGAAAAAGAAATCAACATTTGTTATATACTAAATGACCCCAAACTGTACGGGAAATACAGAAACTCACACAACACAGTATCAAGGAACAGATATTTTCATATTAGATCAAACATTTTTTTTTTGGGGGGGGGGGATCAAAAGAACAACCAACTCAAATCTTGGTAAAAGATCAAGCTAATAACGAAACCATAATTGAATCCACACGCGCTTGCAACATCTTAAATCAATATGTCACTTGTGTGGGTGAATCACTTGCCTCCCAGTGCCTTAGGTAGTTGCCGATTTCCTACCCTCTCCTCCAGATTACTTTCTAGACACCATCACCGATTTACAACCTCTCATGGAAATCCCACACAACTTATAGCCAAAGAAAAATAAAGGTTATGAATTACTTTATCAAGTTTGTGAGCAATCGAATAAACACGCGTTAAATTTCTATAAAAAAAAATTACATATCCGATTCCGTCATACACTATAACCGTAAGTAGTCTGGATGTCTTCACTTACCAGGATGCTCACACAATAGAATCTCCAGGACAACAGCCACAACACAAGGCAAAGTAGATCATTGAGGGTTGCGTTGTAGATAATTGAGGGTTGTTGTAGATAATTGAGGGTTGCGTTGTAAATTGAGGGTTGCGTTGTAGATAAATGAAGGGTTGCGTTGTATCGCACATCCCACTCAGCATTGCGCTACGTACACCGGCGCCAAATATGGAACTCGTTACCTGAACCCATTAAAACTCGCCCAAGACTTATTCCAGAAGCAGGTGAGTAATTAGATGCTTACATATTCTGACCGCAACGCATGAGCGTAAGATAACTTAGGTATGTTGATTGTTTTTCTTTTAAATATACCACTAAAAATATTTCTTTCCTTCGCAATTGCACGTTTCGCTGTGCCAACTTTATCATCTAATCCATTCTTTTTTTCTGTTCTTTGTTTTTAATACTTGATTATTTGTTTGTGGAAAGCTTATGCTTAATGAGCTCTAGACATGGAACCACTTTACCATGTGACTCTTTTATTGCATATAAATTGTTAATTTGTAAATATGCAAATCAAACACACACACACACACAGACACGCACGCACGCACACACACACACACACACACACACACACACACACACACACACACACACACACACACACACACACACACACACACACACACACACACACACACACACACACAAACAAATATCTCTCTCTCTGCATATTCATGCGTAAATGCGTCTGTGTGCCTATGCAACTTATGTTAAATGAATAAATAAAAAGTATGTTAAATGGAATTCTTGGAAGAACACGAACCCCCTGTGAATGATCCAGATACAAGATGACTCATTCATGCCGATGCATCTTTGACTGACAGCTGTCATTCCACTAGATATTCCGATCTTTCTGAAAGACTCTGACTTTGGGGCTGAATAAATCATCACATGTAATGCATGGCATTTAGGCAGCGAAGTGAAAATCCCTTGGGAGATTTTGCATAATTCATACTCCCTCCATGGGATTTATTCGCAAATGTGTCCGATATTTTTTTTCTCTCTCTCTCTCTTGGCGCGCTCGTCTCAGTAAGATTAAGAATGAGAAGGAAGGAAGGAGAGAGAATACCACTGCATATGCAATAATGAAAATGAAGACGGTGGTGATGATAATGATGTTGATAATGGCATAAAGAATGGTATTTATTATAATAATCACCACCATCATCATTTACTGATTTACCATTACTATTATTATTGTAGTTGATGTTATGACAGTTATTAGCAGCATCTTTATCACTGTTACCATTATCACTATAAATAAGTATTAAGTGATAATGATGATAATGGCATCAAAAACAATAATTATAATAGTTATATCATCATCATAATCATAATAATAAAGATACTAATGGTAATGGTATTGATGATGATGATGATAAAATAATAATAGGAATTGTGATAATAATAATAATACTATAAATAATAATTTTCATTATCACCATCATTATCATCATCATCATCGTTTTCCTCATCCTCATTCTCATTATATTTCTTACCATTTTTATCATTACTATTATTACTATTGATGTTGTAGTTCTGTAATTCATCATTTTATTATTACTATCATCGTCATTACTATTATTTGAATTATTACCATTACTAGTTATTGTTATTATAAATATCGCCACCACTCTTATCATTATCATTTTCATCATATTGTTATCTTGTAATTACTGATAAAATTAAGATATATCACTTCTTGCATTAATACTCTGATCCAAATAATAATAATCACAGGAAGATAATTAATGTAAGATAAATAATGTAATGACAAAAAAAAACTAGTAATGATAATTACTAATTTCATATTTCATTACGTTTTCATTGTCATCTTACTTCCATCCCAGTGGCTCCCTCTTTCTCTCTCCTCTCTCTCTTCCTTCCTTCCTTCCCTCCTTCATTCTCTCCTCTCTACGCTTCTGCCCTCCCTTTATCCACTCCCGGGTAGATAATACTGTTCGTTTTCCGTCGTCCAATTTTTCGCTTCGCTCTCACACAGCAAACTTGGTTCAACTTTCCCTTCAAACCAACTAACTTCTGTTTCTGAGGCTGCCTCGTCGTTCTTTTTCCTCCCACGAAAATATATTCCCCAAAGGACGAGAGGTTTTCTTGCTCCTCGTCACATCGTCAGGCTCTGTGTTGCTCGGTGCAGCGACACGTCCTTTGTCGGCCGGCGATACTTTTCTTGGTCAAGAGGGATAAGTATTTGCATGAAGATTAGTTAGTGTCAATGGCTATTTCATGATCAATAAGTATTGAAAAAAATTGTGAAGGATTTTGACATTTTAGTGGATATTTCTTCGTTTAACAGGTATTGTAGATATTTCTTATTAAATCGTATTTGTTTGTTTGTTTGTTAGTCTTAATTAGATTAATAATCATCATAAACATTGGTTCTAGACTGATAAGTGTTGTTAATTATTTGTTCAAGATTAAGAAGTATTGATTAATATTTGTTCTAGATTAATATTGTTCAGTATTTGTTCCTGAATGACGAGTATTTACAAGTATTGGTTCTAGATCGATAGGTATCTATATTTGTTCACGATTGATAAGAATTGATTAGGATTTATTTATTAAATAAATATGATTTTTTTCAAGCCAGATAAGCATTTGTGTGATATTTCATGCGTCCTCCATAAGACGACCCTTGTGCAATGCGAGAATATGTATACGAATGCTCCAATAGGGTTGAAAGTTTTGCATAATCATTCTAGTTTTGTGCTGGCGATCTCATTCAAAATAGCTTTACATTACACCTGTATTCTTTCGATTCGAGTTACAATAGAATTTAACATGTCATTACACTATTGAAATCGCATAAGCTAAACGTTTACATTTTGTTCTGCATTTCTCTGAAAGTTGTGACTAAAATAACCCTGACCAGATTAGCTCTAGGAGTCAGGATAAGGAACGAATGCAAGGGCTTTTGATCCTTAATGAGGATGAAAGACCACTTCCGTAGAGAGAGAACAGAGTTATTAAAAGACAAAAGAAAGACATCTAAGAAAAACGCTTCCGTCTCGAAACGCACTTTTCCATCCTTCTTGGTTACAAAAGATAGTTATATAAAGTCCTAGAACATTAACAAAAGAACGCTCTAATAAGCATGGGTTTAAATGAATGAATATATAATGATGTACAGCTTCACCCAAAAACATTGTTAGATGATTGAAGCAACGATACTTTTGGAAATATAGTGCTTAATGGTACAAATCTGTTGGCATCCCTGATTTTCAAACTACCTTTGGGAAATGGCGGCTTATCAGAATGTTGCAAGGAATATATCATCCATTACGAAGATTAATCATCATCATCTCAGTGAAACCCTATGGATTGTGGAATGACTATGTGAGACATGAATCAAAAAGAGACAAATTTGAATCCCAAAATATCAACCCTTCCGTGTGTGTGTGTGTGTGTGTGTGTGTGTGTGTGTGTTTGTACATATATATATATACATAAATACATGCGAAGCTAGCCGGTATAATAGGAACGGCGGAGGATCCTGGAAGCGAGGAGACTCCCAGCCGAAGAAGAGCCGCTGTTAGAGTCAAAATGAGGCAGCAGCTTGATCAGGGAAGATTCCACCAGTCTGCGGGCGCGGACATCGGCGGAAGGGAAGACAATGCGCGCTGCTGACCAATCCATCTGATGGCCTGTGTCCCACTGATGGCTGAAGAGGGCGGTTTTGTTGTCTCCCTGTCTCGCCAAAATACACGCACTCATACATATGAGTGTGTGTGTGTGTGTGTGTGTGTGTGTGTATATATGTACTATATATATATATATATGTATATATATATATATATATATATATATATATATTATATATATATAATATATATATATATACATATATATACATATATATATATATATATATATATATATATATATATATATATATATATATATATATATATATATACATATTTTACACACACACACACACACACACACACACACACACACACACAACACACACACACACACACATATACATACATATATACATATATATATATATATGTGTGTGTGTGTGTGTGTTTATACAATATACAATACACAGTATACTCTCACACACACGCAAACCCGATTCCGCTGCAGCGACGAGGAGCGTTTCTTCTCCCGACAGATTTCCACAAAGACGTTCATGCAAAACAGGCTCCGAGGGGGGGGGGGGAGAGCGCAATGGTAATGGCTAATGTTACGGCGCGACGCAAGAGTAAAATATTAGACTATTTGGAAAGGAGAAGTGGGAGAAAATCGGAAAGTGAGAAAAAAAAGTAAAATTAGTCTCGAGGCTTTGAATTAGAAGGTCAGCGATAAGATTATGAAAATGGTGATTGGGAAAAGTATTGCTTGAAATAAATGACGCTGATGGTGATCTTAGTAAGAATCATGGTTATTACTATTATCTAAATTACTACATTACCAGTGCTAATAATGGTAATGATAATGAATGAAATGCTGCAAATAGTACAAGATGCATATAATAAGCATTATGATTTTAATATTGATATCGATAAAGGATAATGATGATGATAACAAAAACAACAGCAGAAATACTGATGATGAGAAAGGTACTAATAAAATTTGTAAATATATTATTTCCCTAACTAGCAATGAGAAAGAAAAGCTTAGCTAGAGAGAGAGATAGAGAGAGAGAGAGAGAGAGAGAGAGAGAGAGAGAGAGAGAGAGAGAGAGAGAGAGAGAGAGAGAGAGAGAGAGAGAGAGTTACCAGAGTTGTTTAGAAGAGTCCAAATATTTCTTTCTGTGTTGTCAACCATGCTGGACATTTTCTAGCAAAACTAACAATAATAACAAAATAATAGTTAAAAGTGATAATAATAATTGGCCGACACTTCGGGTATCAAATGAGGACGACCAGAATCAAGTAAATAGTTACATTTTCAATATTTAGCAAGAACAATTTTCGAGTGACACTGAAAAATCGAGTAATGAATTTTTAATCCGTTTTGACACAGAGGGAGTTTGAGAACTACTGGTATAGACACGCCCTTGAAAATGTTCTTGATTAAATTTGAACGAAGATTCAGTGACTCGTAAGGATTAAAGGTAAGCATCTCCCCCCCCCCCCCCCCCCCTTATGATTTATTGACATAATTAATCGAGAAAGTGAAATGTTACCTCACTGTTTGCGAGCCTTTGGGGAAGATCCAGCAGCACATCGTAGTTTTATTACGTTAATTCCGCAAAACACGAGCGCAGTCAATCCAGCGGCGACCAGTAACCCCGGTCTCTTTATTATGAATATCATTTAAGTTCTCCTCCTCGGTCGGGACATCGAGGAACGCAATCGGGGAACGCGAGACAGTCAGGGACACGTGCGGGGGCTTGAATATTGACGACGTCGGATCGCTGTACACTGCCTGACGCAGCATACGACGTCGGTCCCGCGATGTGTACGGGCAGGTGGTGGGTCAGACGAGGTCGTCGTTTTCATTTATATCCTTGTCTCGGGTCGCTTCTGTAGCGGTGACCTTGCTATAGGAGATTGGGGATAAATGCGGCCGTAGTAACGAGGCCAATCAGAGATAAAATTAAGTTTATTAAGACGAAGGGGTGTCGTTAATGAGTGGTTTGGTGAAGATGAGTTGGAAGATGACAGTGACGTGTCTACAGATGATGAAGTTGGGGCTGGAAATGACAAGGGAAGTGCCAGGATGAATTGGGGGACATTAGGCGTGTTCCGACCTCATGTCTCATAAACACAAATACTCCCTAGCAAATTATTCCTCGCCACACAATGTCTCAAGCCACAACCCTCACACGCGCCTCAGCTTCACAAATTGACCCCATGTACTCCGACCTGGCCATTCATTCCTTTGTCTGTTTTACTGCATTTACAGTTTTCAGATTTTGCTAATCTTGTTCAACTTTGTCACTGTTCGTTCAATAAAAGGTTTTATTTTCAATGAAAATACTAAAGTAAACATCAGCCAGTGGCTTATAATCACCTCTATTTTTCTCAAAAATACGTACATGGTCAACACCTTAGGTAATGATCAGGGTGGTGGTCCAGAGTTACGGAAGAATGTATCTCTTTATAGATGCTGCTCTAAGTTAGGTAATAGGCATAATAGGAGTAGTAACAGCAGCGTTAGTGTTAGCAGTAGTAATAGGAGTCGTCAACCGATGAATAATAAATCTCAAAGTCATCCTTTTCTTAGGCCTTTGTAAAGTTACCTCCATCTGCTGCCTTTAGGAAAAGACAGCGAAGGAGGTACACAAAGTAAAGATATACAAATTTTGATTTTATTGTTATTTTGAAAGAGAGTGAGAGAGAGAGAGAGAGAGAGAGAGATAGAGAGAGAGAGAGAGAGAGAGAGAGAGAGAGAGAGAGAGAGAGAGAGAGAGAGAGAGAGAGAGAGAGAGAGAGAGAGAAAGAAAGAAAGAAAGAAAGAAAGAAAGAAAGAAAGAGAAAGAGAGAGAAAAGAAGAGAAAGAGGAAGAAAAAGAAAAAGAAAAAGAGAAAGAGATAGAGAGATGAAGAGAACTTTATCAAACTGACAGAACTCGGTGAATTACAAAGTAAACTAATAGAACTCAATGACTTACAGAAACTGACTAGCTCTTAATCATCACGAAATATCATTTACTGCACATGTATATAATCAGCTTAGAAATATTGTCATGAAAAAAGAGATATCCCTTGTGGCACTTATTCCCATCTGCAATACTGGAAAACACGAGCCACGTCATTTCATAATCATTTTCTTTTATCAAAAGTGAGAAGAGTGTATAGTATCAATATCAGCAACATTGTCATCAGAAGAATAC
>NW_020869040.1:91202-93702 GCF_003789085.1 Penaeus vannamei | reverse complement strand
GAGGATGATAACTATAATGATGATGACAATGCTGATCATGATGATCGCAATGATAATGATGATAATGAGTTACTCCTATAAGTTATGTATTTATCTGATTGTGAAAAGATATACCGTATTTTTTCCAAACAAATAACACGGAAAACTTCTAAAAAAATGTTCCACTTTGAGACATGAAAGAGGGAATATTCCTTACCTTGATGGCAGTCTTTCTTATTCAACATTATTCATGAGCACATTATACACTGTTCAGCATTCCAGACTATGCTTATCATATCAGACTCCTATGTACCCTTCTAGAAGCGCAAATATACCCGTTGGTGTACACGTACCTTAGGTTGGGAATCCCTGACCTAATAAATCAATCAGGTGTACCGAAGAGCCTTGCTTGTACATTAATTACACCACAACTCAAGACATTGTAGTGTCCATGACGTAATGTGATTACAAAAACATATGGCTTGCGACATCAATTTTCTATTTTCTCTTTGAATGTTACCAGTAAAACAATTGTATTTTGATGAGGACTTCATTCTGGACTGTGTTTGAGTAAAGAATACCCGTAGATTCGAGTCATAACCGAAAAAAAAATTACAGAACCATAATGTAAAACGACGAGATAGCAAGCTGACGTGGACGAGGAATGCAACAGTTGTATCCTCCTCATCTGCAATGCAAGGGCGTATTAAGGGACATTAAACTTGCATGGGGGCAATAGGCAGAATTTATTGCACTGAACAGATGACGCTTGCAAAATCAGCCGGCATTTATAGCAGGTCATCAAACTAAGATTCCGCCAATAAACTCTTGCCCTTGAATGACCTCGCAAAGACGACCAAAGACTTCGATATATGAAATTCGAAGAGTCGCTGCTACCCAACAGAAGGCAATTCACGATCAAACTACCAAAATACAGTAATAAAAAAAAAATCGGATTTTATAATAATAAAAAAGAATTGTGGTTGAAATGAAAATGAACAAAGATGAAATTTCCTCTCGAAGACACGGACTATAACCCCTTCGATGATTAGCGCACAACACGGTTCCCTCACACAGACGAGCTTGACACTAATTAAGTTTACGTCATTGCACGCGCAGTTCCGTCGCCGAGACATGAATGAAATACATTAACTAAATTCTAATTGAATACGATTACTCATGTCCCAAAGGAAAGTGGAATACAAAATGAACTCGATGTCAATAAACAGTCGGAAGTTTAAACATTCATGAGCATATCTACATTTTTTTTTTTTTTTTAATTGTAGCCTGAGATGACCAGCTGTGGGGAAGCGGTGATATATCGATATATATATATATATATATATATATATATATATATATATATATATATATATATATATATATATATATATATATATATATATATATATATATATATATATATATAATATATATATATATATTATATATATAGCATGCATTTCTCATGTGCAACACGTTCCATAAATACAATTCTCTAAATCGGTTGACAAAATATTTCTACAATCCTTTTCTCTCGACCATTATTACCAAATTGTTGTTTCTTTTTTTCTTCATGGTTATTATTATTACTTTTGTTGTAAAAAATATCCATATTACTACGAAAGTTATTCTTGGTTAGCGGTGAATTCGTTTCCGTTGTTATATTATAACTGCTGATATCATTGTTATATTGATTGTACAATAAAAATGATGATATGATTCATAATAAGTAAATTAAATGAATGTTAATAGCTAAATGATAATGAATGTGATAATATAAATAATAATCATAATAATCATAATCATAAAAATAACAAAATAACAAAATAGAAATAGAAAAAAAAATAAAAAAGAATGATAAAAAAATAAAAAAAAAAAATAAAACAAAAATAAAAAAAAAAAATATATAAAAATGACAAATAATAAACAAAACTAGACTTGAAATAAAAGAAAACAGAATAACTATAGCGATAACAACAAAAAACAACAACAACAATAATAATAATAATTATAATAATACTAACGCTAATAATGATGATAATCATAAGAGCAGAAAAAAAATAATGATAACGATAATGATGATAAAAAATAATAATGATAATGGTAATTATACTGATAGTTATAACAATATCAAGGTTAATAATGAAAGTAATAATACTAATGTTAATATTAATAAGCATAATGCTAATGATGATTATAATGCTAATAATGTAAATGATAACTACGATAATAACGATAACAATACCATTAACTATAGTTATTCTTGGTTAACGGTGAGTTTATTTCTTTCGTTATATCTTAATTGCTTATATTATTATCAGCGTTATAATGATTGTAATAATAAAAAAGTGAAGATAATAATGTCAGTAATCATGGTAATATAATTAGCAAAAAAAGTGATAGGAATAATAATGATAGTGATAAAGATAATGATAATGAAAATAATAATAATGGTAATAATGATAATGATATTCATGAAAAATAACAATTAATAATAATAACAATATAATAATGATAA
>NW_020869040.1:83702-86202 GCF_003789085.1 Penaeus vannamei | reverse complement strand
AAAGTTCTTCTTCATTTCATGTTTATTCCCTAATGAGAGTCAAGTCGTTTTGCACTTCAGATATCACTGTTTATTGTTATGTTAAAAAAAAACATTTGATTTATTAATAATATAATGCTTATGCACATACGGCATAGACGATTTAATTAAGTGTTGCTTCCTTTGGAGAAAAAATCGTGCTGGATCCATTTTTTTCACACTGATTAAAAAAAATAACTTCTCTCTATATGTTATGAATCTTAGATCAAAATTACTTCTGCAAATACGTAACAATCTGAGTAGGAAGTGACGAAAGAGAAACCTTCAGCTGGAGACATTTCTCGACAACTCCGACACACCACCACACACACGCACGCATACACACCCGCACGCTCACGCACACAAACACACACGGCGGGCGTACCTCCTTAGTAATTAACTAACACAGCCCCGTCACCATAGTAACGGCATGCCCTCAATTCATAATGAGGAACACGTATCCAGCGGTGAATCTTTCGCCCCCCCCCCCTTCGCACGCAGGAGCCGCTTCAATTATTCAGCTTCAAATTACGTTTCCCGAAAATGGGAGAGATTCGCCGCCCTGCGTACAGAGGATGACATGTACGCTGTACGCCTTAATGTGCGGGGTCATTGGTGGACAAGGTCAGTTGCGCCATACGTACTGGGAGATTTTTGGTTGGGAAAGTTTTACAGTTGATCCAGCTTATATTAATAATGATAATAAATGAATAATAATGATAATAATGATAATAATGATGATGAAATGATAAATAATAATAATTATTATTATTATTATTATTATTATCATTACTATTATTATATTCATTGTCATCATTATGATCATTATCTTTATTACAGGCGTTACTATCGGTATCGTTATCGTTATCATTTTCACTGCTATTAACATCTCAGCCAAAATATAAAATATAAAGTAAAATATATAAGATATAAAAAGTATTTTCCTCATTAAACGTTTGGTGAACTTGAGAATGCTGCACACACACACACACACACACACACACACACACACACACACACACACACACACACACACACACACACACACATACACACACGCACACACACACACGCACACACACACACACACACACACACACACACACACACACACACACACACACACACACACACACACACACACACACACACACACACACACACACACACACACGCACACACACACAAACACAACACAACGCAACACAAACACATCACAACACAACACAACACACACACACAACAAACAAAACGCAACGCAACACACGCACCTTCCTGTTTTTCAGTCATCCATTTTCCTCGAAAAAGGATGACATCTGGCTCGCATTGCAGATGAGATCTTGAGATTAATTTCATTAGCATTCAGGCTGTTCTCCTTCTTGCAATAACAGTGAATTTTTATCCTCTCATTCTCCTTTACCGGGAAATGGCTTATATTTGAGTATGACCTGCGCAATAAATAGGTAATTTAGTAAAAACAATTCTTCGAATGATTTATTAAACCTTTCACTGAAAAATATGATAAGACCATTGCAGTTATATAGAAATGGAATGATTATTTTTTTTTCATTGTATAGATCGAACAAAGTATTTTTCTCCAATTTATTTCCTCTTCGGATTAATTTCATCTTATAATGATGATGAACCCGACATTAAAAAAAAACAATGTCAACCAAAAGGGGAAAAAATATATCAAAACAGGAAGACAAGAACAAAAGCTATAAAAAGACAACTTTAAGAGACAAAAGACAGATAACTTTTATAATAATAGTAGTTGTGTTAAGACTAAAGCTAAGAACAATGTATAGAGCCATAAAAACTGGATTCCACTTATACAAGGACTTAAATATGAATCCCATCCATAAGATTAACAAAATAAGAGGAGAGTACAAGCCTGTTGTTTACTTACTCGAGTGGTTGCATCTCAAGACGAATATTCTGCCACTAATTAACAGTTCTCAAGACTAGATACTGTTTAAATGAAGCATGATGCAGAATTACTCCCATAGCCACTTAGGAGACACGAAACACATACAAAGAAATAAAAATAAAAATTTAATAATAATGATAATGATAAAATAAATTGCTTAATTAACAAAGGACATCCCAATCTAGGGTTACGATCATTTCGGCACTGCTATTACAGTACGTTTTCTATATTCAGCAGGATTACGGGAATTCTTAGGGGGTACAAAACTAATACAGGCTTCCCTTGAAAGAGAAGCAGCTTTTTTGGTGAAACGTAATGGAAATAACTACTTTTCAATTACGTGAAGCAATCTTTTTGTTTAATGAAAGAATCGTAACTCACTTTCCATTGATATAGATGAAATGCTGATCCAAGGGAAACCCGACGCATATTAATTTTCAAAGGATAAGTAAAGGATAGGAGTGTAAAATACGGAACAGGAATCTTATCATGTGCTTTAATACGCTATCTGTGTGTATACACAAGAATATTTTTGGTTTAATGATCTATTAA
>NW_020869040.1:73702-78702 GCF_003789085.1 Penaeus vannamei | reverse complement strand
TATCTTATATATATATAATTATATATATTAACTTTATATACTGATAGAACAGATTGCTATTAACGCATTTTAATATAATCATAGATACAGACATTTACACTGGATAAGAAATGCAATTAATATAGAAAATGGCCATAGACACGACCTAACCTCGAATCCCGAAGAAAGAGTTTTCGGAGAGAGACGGCTCTGACTGCACCGACTTTGGTCCTGAATGATCGCCGACTGTCAACACAAGCACACGCCGCTATGTTTGGCCCAGCATCCTGTTGACATTGTAAGTAAGGAACTTCTGCGTGATCTATAATTGGGATTTATCGTGAGGCCGTGGGAGGGTTGGCGGATGGCGGGGGATGGGAGGACGGTGGGTGGGAGGGTTGGGGGATGGCGGGGGAATAAGGGGTGGCCATGGGAGGGGTTGGTGTGGGCGTGTAGGGTGAAGGGGATGGGGAGGGGTTGGGCATGGCGGGGAAGGGGTTAGGGGAGGTGGAGCGCGTATTAGTAAGTAGGAGGTGGGAAATACAGGAGAGGGAAGGCGGGAAGTGGGTTGTGGGTGGGGGGGTGGTCTATTGTCTGCGCGGATGTCGGTCTGTCTTTCTCTGTCTGGCTCTGTCTGTCTGTCATCTGTTTCTCTTTGCTCTCTCTCTCTCTTTTCTCTGCTCTCTCTCTCTCTCTCTTGCTCTCTCTCTCTCTCTCTCTCTCTCTCTCTCTCTCTCTCTCTCTCTTCTCTCTTCTCTCTCTCTCTCTCTCTCGCTCTCTCTCTCTCTCTCTCTCTCTCTCTCTCTCTCTCTCTCTCTCTCTCTCTCTCTCTCTCTCTCTCTCTCTCTCACACACACACACACACACACACACACACACACACATCGAGTGGCCGCAGACGCACATGCGCGTGTTTCTGCTTTGGACAAAGTGCAAACAGTGAGAAGGCGGAAAAAGGAACCACAGATCAATAAATGGATGGAAATATGAAAGAGGATTTAGGAAGTATAAGTCACAACGACGGTATTACACAGATAGCACGGGATTAAAGATTAAACAACACTAAGAGGTTTCATCCCGCTTAGCAGAATACCTCACAAACAAAAGTTAAGATTTATCAACTGAAGTTAATACGTTGCTAATAGTGCAATGGCCACCGACTCCACAGCACAACCCGGATTTACCTGCGACCGGGGCCTGAGCTATCGCTGGGAGAACAATAGCTGCTCTATCCCAACTGCAAACCCGTTCTGCTGATGAACAATGTCGGTTGGGTCAGGTACACTATCCTAAGCCAGCGACCAGGAAGCAACAGCTGTTATATCCTTTGTGAAATCAAGATTTTATGGGTTGGTAAGGATGGCATAATCACCACTGCACGACCCCATTTTAAGCGGCATAAACCTTTCCACTGATCTCTTTACACAAGCCTATTCGAATAACGCACGACTACAGTTACAGCTGTTCCACAATCCTGATCTAATAACATAAAATAATTTCCGAGTTTAATCCTTTATAGAACCCTGCTCTAATGACCCAGGAACAATAGCTGCTGGATCCGCTATGCAACCCTGCCTTAGGGACACGAGGGGGAGACACCCGAGAGGGTAGGATAACGGGAGTATTAAATTAATGTAAATATCTTTAATACGTCCGTCTGATGGAATTTTGAAACCTGATAATGGACATGAAATTATGCAATTGCGACAATGGCGATACCAAATAGTGATAATGAGAACAAATGTTCCAGATGATAATGAGGTAGGTTTATTCGGGACGGTATTAATCTTTTGAGAATGAGAACAAAGGGTTGATAATGGCAATTGTGGTACTGATATGCTAATAATTAAATGCTAATGTAATTGCTATTATCATTAGATGTAATGATATTCATCAGGCGTATTGCCAATGCAGTCATTATTACTACTGCAGATACCTAATGATAATTCATTGACTATTTAAATTATTCTTTCTGATACTGATGTGTATTGAGGGATAGTCGAATATTTTAGTATTGAAGGAATATGTCGACTATCGTTTCATACTGTTTCATTCTCCTTTTGTTTACTATCGTTTTATTATCAATTTCCTCAACCTATTTTACCCCCCACCGATCTCTTTCATCACTCTTATTTTCTGTCCCCAACACATTTTTAGTATCAACCGACCTTTCACTCCTGCGACCAACCAGTAAAAAAAAAAAAAAAAAAAAAAAAAAGTTTGGGCCAATGAAAAACTTCTGCACCAAATCTGGCGAAATCCTGATCTGCGACCGGCCACTTTTGCCATCGACTAGGTCTTTTCTGGCCCAGTTCGGTTATCAACCAGATTTAATGATTATTACCATTATCAGTATTATTATTCCAATTAATATTATTATTTATATTATTATCATTATCACCATCATCGCCATCCTCATCATCTTCACTATTATCACTTTAATAATAATGATAATAATGATAGCAATAATAATGATAATAAGTATGATAATGATAATCATTATCATTTTTGGTATTATCATCCTCATTATTATTTACATATTATTACCATTAAATTATAATATCATTATTATTATTTGATATTATCATTATTATCATATTGTTATCAACATTAATATATAATTATTTTTTACTTATTCATTATTATTTATTACTGTTATTATATATTATTATTATTATTATTATTATTATTATTATTATTATTATTATTTTATTATTATTATTATCATCGATGTTGTTATTACTATTGTTTAAATATGGAAACATAGTGATGGTTATAATAATAACAGTGATAGTTAGTTAATGATGATATATATATTGATAATAATAACAAATCAGGTGCGATTACTACTAGTAATTTTGATAAAAATAATAGTATTATTGATAATAAAAAATAAATATTGAAAATATGAAAAGAAGTTGATAACAATATTGAAAATGATAAATACTGATAATGATAATGATAATAATAGCAATGATTATAAAATAATAAAAACAATAAATGTAATAATAGTAAAGATGATATGAAATAATGATGTGATGAATAATAAGGGATAATCATAATGATGAATAAGTAATAAAATGAATGATCATAATAGTAATAATAATGAATGATAATACATTATAATGAAAATGATGATAATAATTATAATCAAATGATGATATAATATAAACAAAATTAACATGAAAATGATAAAAAATCAGTATAATATAAAAATAATACATGTTACAATATTAATAATCAGAAAATAGCAATAATAGCAGTAATGATAATATTAATATTAAAAAATGATAATAGTAACAATAAGGAAATAATAATAATAATAATAATAACTTAATAATAATAATAATAAATAACATACTAATAGCATGATAATAAATGATAACTATAATAACAAAAGTAATAATGCAATAATAATAAGAATAAAGAAAATTACAACAATTACATTATCCACGAGAATAACAAAAATAGTAGTAAGAATAATAATGATAATGATAATAATATGAAAAATATATGATATTAATGAAAATAATTACGATATTGATATTGTGTGATAATAATGATAATAATAATAATAATGATAATTAATAATAAATAATAATAATATGATAATGATTATAATGATAATAATAATAATAATAATAATAATAATAATAACAATAATAATAGCAATAATACTAATGATAACAGTGATAATGATGATGATGTTGATGATAATAAGAAAATATGTTAATAATAGTAATAGATGGTAATAATAATAATAAAAAATAATAACAATAATAAACAGAAATAATAATAATAATAATAATAATAATAATAATAATATAATAATAATAATAAATAATAATAATAATAATAATAATTAATAATAATAATAATAATAATATAATAATAATAATAATAATAATAATAATCATAATAAAAATAAAAATAATAATAATAGATATGAATAATATTAATAATGATGAATATGATAATAATAATAATAATAATAATAATAACATGAATAATAATAATAATAATAATAATAATGATAACAATAAGGATAATAGTAACAATACTGCTAATAATTAGATTGATAATGATAATATAATTAATAGTGATAACGATAATAATAATGTCAATAATAATACTAACAATAATAATTGTAGTTGTAAAAGAGTGAAGGTCAATCATTGCCATGTCTTCCATTTGCCTAAGTGATTTTGGATAATGAGATTTGGATAATGACAGATTTTGCGTGGACATCAGAAAACACATTCGCTGCAGCCGAAGTAATCCATTCTCACCTTAAAAGTAAATGGTTATAGGAATTATAACCCCAAAAGTGACAACAAATCTGCACTGGGTAACTTTACACCCCGAAGGTTTCTTACACTGAAAACTGCCACCCACTTCTCACAGGAGGAATAATTAATACAAAAACAGCGTTAAGGGGACCGTCTATTTTTGTTCGATTTTGTAATAGATCAGACAGCTGCTGGTTCAAAAAATCAAGAAACTCTGCTAATTTGTTTGTTTTCCTAATGAGTCCTAGGGTTCCGTAGCAGAACAAAACATTCATTTGATGAACGGTTGTACAATCAGTAAAAGGTATATCAAGCCACAACTCCAATGGATGCGGAAGGGAGTGTAGCGGACAACGACTAGTGTCCATGCATTCAACCCAATGGCCAGCTCAGACAAGGGGGAATGCAATTAATAACTCGGGTATAGTGAACAATGTCAATCGTTATCAAATTGAATCGTATTAGCCCTGTATCATATTTAGTGCTCTCCAGTGCGTAGTGAAATGCCCAAGTGTCATCGACTGCCAACTTGATCTTCAAATCTTTGCTAATAGTATTTTCTTTAAATTATATATCTAATCTTACGAGCATATTATAGACAGGACAATATAACATCTGACACATATCCGGCTGATTGTAATGAGCGGCTATATCTATCATTTCGCGTCATATATTCCTTTTCCTGCCCTCTTCTTTGTGCGAAATTAATTATTATGTGGTGTAATTACAATA
>NW_020869040.1:67500-72500 GCF_003789085.1 Penaeus vannamei | reverse complement strand
TTGATTCTATGAAACTATTGTTTATCTGTGTAGAGCTAACCTGCAGATGGATGATGAAACAAGTGTGCCGAAAGGTCTAAAGAATTTTATGTGTGAAAGATGATTTAAAAAAGAACTAAGCGTGTGCGGAAAGTTACCTGAGAACTACATTTGCGTGGACAGAATATGACCAAAAATTTTTTGCGCAGAGCAAACCCTACAGTCCTGGTTGCATTTTGGGCAGCGAAGGTCTTGGATGCTCTGAACTCTGCCTCGTTGTCCTGCTTGTGCTGACAAGTTGTCTGGACGAGCAAGACGAGGAGTTCCTAACCCAGCATTAGATATTCTAAACGATTGACAAACTTGTGTGTAACTTGTCTGAGAATCCAGAGCTATCACACTAAAGATTACTTAAATGTTTAGGCCTCAATACCTGGACAATCATTATTTTTTTCTCTCTAATCAATCAGAAACGTAATTCTGATGAAATATTACGTAAATCAAACATCTGAGTTCTTAGTAAATAAAACAATATATAATGATAGAAAGTCATAGTAACTGCAATAACAAGAAAGACACCAAGAACCACCTGCTTCACACATATCAAAGGTGTCATCATAAAATCTCAAATTCAAAAAGTAAAAACAAAGACCTTCTTACCTTAACGCAGCCGCAGTCCAACTATTTTTCTCCATCTTTCATTGAAAAGTTCTCAAAATCCCTTCAAATTCGAGAGGAAACTTTTTAGTGATGTTAACCTACTATATCAGGGTTAGGCAGTTGATATTTGATTCTGCAATTACTACTTTATGGACGAAAAAGATGAGTGTTTACATAGAATTGAAGCCGGTTTTCTATTTATGCTAACTGATTTTTAAAAAATCAAAAAGACGATTAAAATAATATATCTATCAAGGTTATATATACGTGAACTAAGATTTAAACCAAAGAAAACAAAAGATACTTTGAGGGGTAACTAAAAGATATATCCGTTTAGAAAACTGATGGTGGAGCCCCTATTCTACATAGTAAAACATGGATGTTTTATATTTCATATAAAAACACATATAGCCAAAGAAAAACATGAAAAACATTGAATACTCAGTATAGTATTTAAAAAAAAAATAAATACTAAGTCTTATTGTTTTATTTATATGATAAAAAAGGGCTCTGCTGGCGCGGGGCCCCTTCAAATGCGGGGCCCAATTTGATCAAATCAGTCAAATCGGCTTAAAACCGGCCCTGCTTACAAATAAATACATACAAGTACTACATACACACACGCACACATACACACACACACGCACGCACGCACTCATACACGAGCACACACACACGCACATACAAACAGTTGCTAAGAGCCTTTTTCCATTGTGGTAGATTTTCTGGATTTTTTCCAATATCCCCATCAACCATGCTATCCGAAACGCCTCTGCTATCCCTCATAAACAGTTACTGTGCCTTTTTTACTTCTGTTCCCTTAGCTGAGTATGATTCTGGTTTAGGATTTTCAGTTGGATTAAATCACATATTTTCGAATTTATCAACAATGATTACAATATTCTAATTTTCCTATAAATTGCAAGTGACATCTAGATCCTCTAACAGACATTTAAGCCTGCTGTTTATCCGCGCTTGGGTAAAGCTCTTCACTCTGACACACGGACGCGGTAGAAATCACAATCCATCAGCATCGATCACCGACCATCGCATTGCGTGTTTTAACTATTTGTTTCCAACGACAAATTTAATAGTGTATCGTCTGCAAATGAAGTTACAGTGGAGTGCTTGATACCTCTATCTATGTCTGAAGCATAGGAACAACAGAAGCCCAAGATCTAACCCGTTTCATAATCCCTATCTTTGATTCCTTAGAGAAAATTCCAATAATCAGCAAGATTAGTGTGCGATTTCTTAAGAATTGGATATCCATCTTCCTACTATTTATTACAGATTTTGAGATTCTTAGAATTGTGTGATAAAATTGCGTGACCTTATCGAAAGCTTTTATGAAATATAGGTATATAAATTTGATTAATATTTTTACTTCGGTCCTTTGTGTGTCCATTCTGGCTCAGGATTTAGAGGGAACAAAATCAATCTCTACGGAAGCCAAGCTTTTCGTTTATTATTATTTTTATTATTATTTCTATTATTATTATTATTGATATTGTTATTGTTGTTGTCATCATCAAAATTGTTGTTTGTCGATGATGGACATTTTTTCTTACTTTTCTTTCAGATAGTCTTATTACCTGGTACTTTGCTTACATCCTTAAAAACAGGGATGATACTTCCCTTCCTAAAGTAAATTTGGGATAATTTCATTGAATTGCTAGGAGTTCTACTGTATTTTCTCTGTAGTTAACGAATAAAAGATTGCATGAAATACGTCAAGTCAAGCTACTGAGCTTGCAGTGACTCATTAATGGCTGATGAGATTTTCGTTTTTGTCAGTAATGGTTCTGAGAGGCTGCTTAAGGTTTGCTATTAATGTCTATTTTAGGAACACTAAACGCTACTTCATATTACATTTTTAAGAGTCCTTTGAGCTGGATAATAAAGTGACTCCCCTTTCTCTGGTATGGTGGTGGTATAGGGTAGACATATTCGCATTATCTCTCATAATTTCAACTGCTCTTTCCTTTCATTGATCATTAAGTTGCTTATAGATTCTGAAAATTATATTTTAATTCCTCTATTTCTAAGTTCCTCCTTTTTGTTTCAGATGTATAACATGATGGGATACTGTTTTAGTACTTTGCTATACATACACCATACTTATGAGGTTGCTTGTTGGGTCTCATGTCTGGTAGAAGTCTAGTTTCCTTTTTCTCAGTCAGTGAAGGAGGAACCAAACCCGCGTCTTATTTTCCTCGGATTCCCTTTGGGTGGGTGCTTCATGCGCAGGGTGGTGTGAAGCGATGGAGTGGTAGTCTAGTTAGTGTTAAGAGCTTTTGCATGCCTTCTCGCTTACAGCTGCCACCGCTGGCTAGCCTCGTGCGAAAAAGGGAGCAGCTCTGCATAAGCCTCCCCCTGCCAGTGCATAGCCTCTCCATCATCGAGACTCCCTGCAGTGCCTCCTCGTGGCCTCCCATGGAAACTGGGTACCTTGCGGTTCCAGGCTAAACTGAGGGGGATATCGGAGCAGCAGGAGGCCCCAGAGGTTCAGGGTCATGACCCACCAGCGTGTGGACACGCCCTGGCCCTGTACCAACTCCTGTCCCCCTAACCCCCTGGGGTTAATGGGAGGCTCAGGGGAGGTGGGCCTTGCCAGTTCTCCTCCCCCCAGATATAACCAATCGGCAGTGTCTCAATTAAACGGAAAGGCTGGGAGGAGGGGAAAAGTCCCTCCCACCAAGCAAGTGAGGCGGACTGTGGGCCCTGCTGGGAGGGCGACTGCTGGAGCGCAGGCTGGGAACGGGAACTACTCGTCTCGCCTGCGCTCTGGTGGCCGCCAGCCCAGAGTGAAGCTTGTGGGAGAAAGCCCTCGGGAACCCCACAGGTGGATGATGGGGCACGCAGCCCGCCACCCCCTTTTATATGTGGCAGCGTCGATGGGGGTGGCAGAGGTGGCATCCACCCAGAGCGACTGCCAAAGGCTGAACCTCAGGCGGGAAGTCAGGGTGGGGGCTTGGAACGTCCGTTCTTTGCGTCAGGATGATCAGTTGCCTCTACTGTCGAGGGAACTGGGGAGGCTGAGAGTTGAGGTGGCTGCTCTCCCGGAGGTGAGGAGGCCTGGCAGCGGCATGACCTGTGTAGGTGGCTACACCTATTACTGGTCAGGGCGCAGCGACGGCCACCATCTCCAGGGAGTAGCCATTGCTATCTCCAGCAGACTCCAGCCCTCGGTAGTAGAGGTTACTCCTGTTGATGAGCGTATAATGGTATTGAGATTGAGAGATATTTGCATTGTTCTGGGTGACTTCAATGCGGTATCTGGCTGTGATCGAGCTGGCTATGAGATGTCTGTTGGTCCCCATGGTTCAGGAGCTGATGCCGGTAGCGAGAATAGCCTCCTTTTCCGGGACTTTGCTAGGTCCCAGAAATTGAGGATTTCTGGCTCCTGGTACCAGCGCCCAGACCCACATCGCTAGACATGGTACAGTGATGCGGGTAATGCAGCCAAGGAGATCGACCACATACTCGCTAGCACTCGTTGGAGGATCCTTCAGAATTGCAGGGTGTACAGGAGTGCTGAGTTCTGTGGTACTGACCATAGATTGGTCGTGGCTACCCTCCGGGTCCACTTCAAAACTCCCAGCGGTCAAATGATCACCCTAGGGTGTTTCATTTGGACAGGCTGAGGGAGGGGGAGTGTGCCCGCGGGTTTGCTGAGGCAATCTCTGATCGTTTTGCAATGCTTGGCAGTCTGACAGACCCTGTTCTTCTGTGGGATACCTTTAAGCGTGAAATGCTTGATGCAACTCAAGATACTATTGGTGTACACCCGAGAGCAGTACAGAATTCCATCTCGCAGGAGACACTGAAAGTCACAGATGCATGTCGTGCGGCTCGTCTGACAGGCGATCGGGAATTGCACCGTTCTCATGTGCGCAGAACTTGGTCCCTGTTAAGAAGGGACAAGGAACAGTTTATTAGGAGTCTTGCAGAGGAGGTAGAAGGCCATTTCTTAGTAAATGACCTTCGTCCTGCATACCAAGCCCTGAGAAAGCTGAGCTCCAAGCCCTCTTCACAGGTGACAGCAGTTCGCTCAGTAAGTGGTCAGATCGTTTCAGATCCTGTTGTGGTGCGGGAACGTTGGGCTGAGTATTTTGAGCAGCTGTACCAGGTTGACCCACCAACAGTTAACTTGGATGCGGGTAGTGTCGAGATCCCGCTGCGGGATCCACCCATCAGTGAGGACCCTCCCTCCCTAACTGAAGTTAGGGGGGCGATTTCCAAGCTGAAGAGTGGTAAAGCAGCTGGTATCTGCGGCATACCAGCTGAACTGTTAAAGGCTGGTGGTGAACCTATGGCACGGGGGTTAAATGCTGTCCTGGCTGCCATCTGGCGGTCCG
>NW_020869040.1:50000-62500 GCF_003789085.1 Penaeus vannamei | reverse complement strand
AAAGGTTTTTATTTGTTTTCTGGACTTTGGTCGAATGAAAAAAAAAAAACAATACACATGAAAGAACAGGAATTTAGGGTACAAGCACATATTAATATGATAATATTGATGATCTTTAGCTAATTGAAGTAAGAGCATTGACAATAAAATTGACAATGCAGATAAAATAACAATGTATTAGATAACAGGGAAAATAATGGTTACTGATTCAATATTTACAGTAATTTAAAATAATGATACAAACAATAATAATGATATCAACAATATATAATGACACTAATATAAACTAACTATCATGGAAAAAATAACAAATCAAAAGAAGATAATCCTCCACATATAAAGGAAAGGTTTCATCATCTTAGCGTCCGAACTGCACGGAATGTTCCTTTCCCTCGAACTTGAAATCCCCGATATTGCCAAAATCCCCAAAATCAACATAATCTGGATTAATGGGCGTCCCGGTGACAGTTCCAATGGGGATGGAGAATGGGGGTATTTCCGTGAAAGGATTGGGGTACACAGGTATTGAAATCGAGTCGGGCCCTTCGAACAATCGGCGGGCTTCGGTTCCGGTGCAGACGAACACCAGTGCCGTTGCCATGGTGACCAGGAGCATTCGAGTCTGGCGGGAAAAATGGCATTTTAGAACGATGACTTTGTGGGGTTTATCGGCTGTTTTGGTTTATGATTTTTTTGTGCGGATTAAATGAATTAGTTTTTGTATTTTTTCAAACAGGTTTATGTAACTTTTACACATGCCCGCACACAAACACACCCACACACCCACACACACACACACACACACACACACACACACACACACACACACACACACACACACACACACACACACACACACACACACACACACACACACATTTATATATATATATATACATATATATATATATATATACATACATATATAATTATATATATATATATATATATATATATATATATATATATATATATATATATATATATAGAGAGAGAGAGAGAGAGAGAGAGAGAGAGAGAGAGAGTATACAATACATACATATATATATATATATATATATGCCATATATATATATATATATATATATATATATATATATATATAAATACACACACACACACATATATATATCATGATAACAATCATAAATATTGCTATATAACCATGCTGTAATTAAGACATGCTTAAGGCAAGCTTGCTCCAAATGCAGCTTAGTTGAATATAAATGAAATATATATGTAGACCTTCTATATCTACAAAATGATAAGCAATACACAAAGTGCAGAACTCACCATGCTGTTAGGAAAATTCGAGTTCCTTCTTAGAGATGTTGAGTGCAGACTGAGGCTCGGTGAAGCCTTATATATAAACGGGCAGTCTGTCGAGTTGCCACATGAGGAAATTCCAGTTTCTTCTAAGCATGTTGCGCGTACAACCTGCAATTCTTTTTCTTGCGAAATCCTGAGTCAAATCGGGAATTCGATTTTCCATCTTGCGTTGTTATTCTTTCCCCTTATCTTTTTTTTCACTTTCTGTTTCTACTTTACATATCCAACTTTCCCTTCAGTGTAGATTCACCGAATTTAGGAATTCTAATGATCAAGCATTCTATTAATTTCACAGAAAACTTTCGGTCAATCTGGAAACTAAACTTGGTCACCGCGCGTCAGATTTTTCATCTTTTCTTAGAAAAATGCCGGGGGGTTTTACGAATAAATACTGTCGTTTCTGTGTTTGATTCTTCTATTATCTTCATCACACTTTCTCTAGTTCTTTGCACATGTGAGAAAAGACGCAGACACATAAATGTGTATACACACACCCACACAAACACAAAACATACACACACACAACACACACCACACCCACCCACACCCACACCCACGCACGCAAACACCCACACACAAACAAACGCAGATACACTCCCCCTCCCCCATACACACAAGAACACATTGTACATTTCTTCCCAGTGCTCTCCTTACTTTTTTTCTTCCACTCCTCCCTTATTTCATTCCTCCATTCCCTTCTTTCTTCTCCCTTCCATTCTATCCCTTTCTCTTGCCATTCTCTTCATCTTCCATTTTTCTTCTTCTTCATCCCTTCGCTCTTCCTCTCTTTCTTTCTCATATTATTGTTGTTCTCTTTATTCCAGTCTTTTCCATGACATGTTTCTCTTACTTTTTCCTTTTCTCTCTTTCCTCCTCTCCTATTTCTCCTCCGTTCTCTCCTGACCCTATGTTCTCCTCCTTCCTCCATTTCTCTTCTCCTACTTTCTCATTTCCCTTCTTCCATTCTTTCTCTAATTTTCCTTCTTCCACTCTTCCTCTCACCTGCCTTCTTCCACTCTTCCTCTCACTTCCTCCTCCCAGTCCTTCTCTCATCTTCCTTCTTCCACTCTTCCTCACTTCATTTCCTTCTTTCTTCTCCACCTTCCTTCTTCCACTCTTTCTTCCATCTTTCCTTCTTCCACTCTTCCTTCACCTCCTTCTTCACTCTTCCTCTCACTTCCTTCTTCCACTCCTTCCCTTCTTCCACTCTTCCTCTCACCTTCCCTCTTCCACTTCCTCTGACTCACTCTCTTTCTTTCCACCTCTTCCTTCTTCCCACTCTTCCTATTTCCTTCTTTTCACTCTTCCTCTCACCTCCTTCTTCCACTCTTCCTCTCTTCCTTCTCACTCTTCCTCTTCCTTCTTCCACTCTTTCCACTCTCCTTTCTTTCTTCCTTCACCTTCCTTCTTCTCTTCTCTCACCTCCTTCTTCACTCTTCCTACTTCCTCCTTCCATTCTTCCACTCTTCCTCTCACCTTCCTTCTTCCACTCTTCCTCTCACCTTCCTTCTTCCACTCTTCCTCTCACCTTCCTTCTTCCACTCTTCCTCTCACCTCCTTTTTCCACTCTTCCTCTCACCTTCCTTCTTCCACTCTTCCTCTCACCTTCCTTCTTCCACTCTTCCTCTCCTTTTCCTTCTTCCACTCTTCCTCTCACCTTCCTTCTTCCACTCTTCCTCTCACCTTCCTTCTTCCACTCTTCCTCTCTTCCTTCTTCCACTCTTCCTCTCACCTTCCTTCTTCACTCTTTCCTCTCACCTTCTTTCACTCTTCTCTCACCTTCCTTCTTCCACTCGTCTTCTTCTTCCTCTTCTCTTCCCTCCACCTTCCTTCTTCCACTCTTCCTCTCACCTTCCTTCTTCCACTCCTCTCACCTTCCTCCTCACCTTCCTTCTTCCACTCTTCCTCTCACCTTCTCTTCCCACTCTTCCTCTCACTTTCCTTCTTCCACTCTCCTCTCACCTTCTTCCACTCTTCCTCTCACCTTCCTTCTTCCACTCTTCCTCTCACTTCCTTCTTCCACTCTTCCTCTTCCTCCACTCTTCCTTCACCTTCCTTCTTCCACTCTTCCTCACCTTCCTTCTTCCACTCTTCTCTTCACCTTCCTTCTTCCCACTCTTTCTCTCACCTTCCTTCTTTCCACTCTTCCCTCTCACCTCCTTCTTCCACTCTTCTCTCACCTTCCTTCTCTCCACTCTTCCTTCTCTCCTTCTTCCTCTTCCTCTCATCTTCCTTCTTCCACTCTTCCTCTCACCTTCCTTCTTCACTCTTCCTCTCACCTTCCTTCTTTCCACTCTTCCTCTCACCTTCCTTCTTCCACTCTTCCTCTCACCTTCCTTCTTCCACTCTTCCTCTCCCTTTCCTTCTTCCACTCTTCCTCTCACCTTCCTTCTTCCACTCTCCTTCCTCCACTCTTCTTCCTTCTTCCACTCTTCCTCTCCACCTTCTTCTCCACTCTTCTCTCACCTTCCTTCTTCCACTCTTCCTCTCACCTTCCTTCTTCCACTCTTCCTCTCACCTTCCTTCTTCACTCTTCTTCCTCTCTTCCCTTCTTTCCACTCTTCCTCTCACTTCCTTCCTTCCACTCTTCCTCTCACCTCCTTTCTTCCACTCTTCCTCTCTCCTTCACCTTCTTCCACTCTTCCTCTCACCTTCCTTCTTCCAACTCTCTTCCCTCTCACTTCCTTCTTCCACTTTCCTCTCACCTCCTTCTCCACTCTCCTTCACTCTTCCACTCCTCTCACCTTCCTTCTTCCACTCTTCCTCTCACCTTCCTTCTTCCACTCTTCCTATCACCTTCCTTCTTCCACTCTTCCTCTCACCTTCCTTCTTCCACTCTTCCTCTCACCTTCCTTTCCACTCTTCCTCTCATCTCCTTCTTCCACTCTTCTCTCACCTTCCTTCTTTCCACTCTTCTCCTTCACCTTCCTTCTTCCACTCTTCCTCTCACCTTCCTTCTTCCACTCTTCCTCTCACCTTCTTCTTCCACTCTTCCTCTCACCCTTCCTTCTTCCACTCTTCTCTCACTTCCTTCTTCCACTCTTCCTCTCCTCTTCCACTCTTCTCTCACCTTCCTTCTTCCACTCTTCCCCTCACCTTCCTTCTTCCACTCTTCCTCTCACCTTCCTTCTTCCCACTCTTCCTCTTCCACTCTTTTCCTTCTTCCACTCTTCCTCTCACTTCCTTCTTCCACTCTTCCTCTCACCTTCCTTCTTCCACTCTTCCTCTCACCTTCCTTCTTCCACTCTTCCTCTCACTTTCCTTCTTCACTCTTCTCTCTTCCTTCTTTCCTCTCACCTTCCTTCTTCCACTCTTCCTCTCACCTTCCTTCTTCCACTCTTCCTCTCACCTCCTTCTTCCACTCTTCCTCTCACCTTCCTTCTTCCACTCTTCCTCTCCTTCCTTCTTCCACTCTTCCTCTCACTTCCTTCTTCCACTCTTCCTCTTCCTTCTTCACTCTTCCTCTTTCTTCTCTTCCTTCCACACCTTCCTTCTTCTCTTCCTTCACTTCCACTCCTCTCACCTCTTCCACTCTTCCTCCTTCTTCCACCCTCTCCTTCTTCTCACTCTTCCTTCTTCCTCCACTCTTCCTCTCACCTCTTCTTCCACTCTTCCTCTCACCTTCCTTCTTCCACTCTTCCTCTCCTTTCTTCTTCACTCTTCCTCTCACCTCCTTCCTTCCACTCTTTCCTCTCACCTTCTTCTTCCACTCTTCCTCTCACCTTCCTTCTTCCACTCTTCCTCTCACCTTCCTTCTTCCACTCTTCCTCTTTCCTTCTTCCACTCTTCCTCTCACCTTCCTTTCTTCCACTCTTTCTCTCACTTCTTCTCTTCTCTCACTTCTTCCTCTCACCTTCCTTCTTCCACTCTTCCTCTCACCTTCCTTCTTCCACTCTTCCTCTCACCTTCCTTCCTTCCACTCTTCCTCTCACCTTCCTTCTTCCACTCTTCCTCTCACCTTCCTTCTTCCACCTCTCCTTCCTCTTCCACTCTTCCTCTTCTTCCTCTTCCACTCTTCCTCTCTCTTCCTTCTTCCACCTCTCCTTCTTCCACTCTTCCTCTCACCTCCTTCTTCCACTCTTCTCTCACTTCCTTCTTCCACTCTTCCTCTCACTTCTTCACTCTTCCTCTCATCTTCTCTCCTCTCACTTCCTTCTTCCACTCTCTCTCTCTTCCTTCTTCTCTTCTCTCTCTCACCTCTTCCACTCTTCCCTCTCCTTCCTTCTTCCACTCTTCCTCTCACCTCCTTCTTCCACTCTTCCCTCTTCCTCCTTCTCACTCTTCTCTCACCTCCTTCTCCACTCTTCTCCACCCTTCCTTCTTCCACTCTTACTTCCTTTCCTTCTTCCTCTCCCTCCTTCTTCCTTCTTCCACTTCTTCCTCTCACTTCCTTCTTCCATCTTCCTCTCTTCCTTCTTCCACTCTTCCTCTCACCTTCCTTCTTCCATCCTCTCACCTTCTTCTTCCACCTTCCTTCTTCCACTCTTCCTCTCACCTTCCTTCTTCCACTCTTCCTCTCACCTTCCTCTCCACTCTTCCTCTCACCTTCCTTCTTCCACTCTTCCTCTCACCTTCCTTCTTCCACTCTTCCTCTCACCTTCCTTCTTCCACTCTTCCTCTCACCTCCTCCTTCCACTCTTCCTCTCATCTTTCTTCTTCCACTCTTCCTCTCACCTTCCTTCTTCCACTCTTCCTCTCATCTCTATCTTCCACTCTTCCTCTCACCTTCCTTCTTCCACTCTTCCTCTCACTTCCTTCTTCCACTCTCTTCTTCTTCCACTCTTCCTCTCACCTTCCTTCTTCCACTCTTCCTCTCACCTTCCTTCTTCCACTCTTCCTCTCGCCTCCTTCTTCCACTCTTCCTCTCACTTCCTCCTTCCACTCTTCCTCTCATCTTCCTTTTTCCACTCTTCCTCTCACCTCCTTCCTCCACTCTTCCTCCTTCCACTCTTCCTCTCATCTTCCTTCTTCCACTCTTCCTCTCACTTCCTTCTTCCACTCTTCCTATCACTTCCTCCTTCCACTCTTCCTCTCATCTTCCTTCTTTCCTCTCATTTTCCTTCTTCCACTCCTTCTCTCATCTTCGTTCTTCCACTCTTCCTCTCATCTTCCCTTTTCCACTCTTCCTCTCATTTTACTTCTTCCACTCTTCCTCTCACCTTCCTTCTTCCACTCTCCCTCTCATTTTCCTTCTTCCAGTTTTCCTCTCATATTTCTTCTTCGACTCTTCCTCTTATTTCTCGAATTTTCCCAATAGCATGGTGAGTTTCTTTTTTTGTATATTTCTTATTATTTTGTAGGTATAGAAGCTCTACAAATATCTCATTTTGCTTCTTACAACCTGTTCTTACTTTCTCTTTTCTCTTTTCCACCTATTCAACAGTTTTCTCTCTTTTCATCCTCGCCTCCGCTCTCCCTCATACTTTTTTTTTCTTTTTATTCACATATTCTTTCTTCTACTTCCCCCCTCTCTCTTCTCCTTTCTGTCTCTCTGCGTCTTTTAAAGGATGGGTAAATAAATTATTATTGTAATCACTATTATTATTATTATCATTATTGTTATAATCGCTATCCTTATCATAGTTTTTGTTAACATAATTTTCATTACAATCATCTTCACTATAATCAATATTATCATTGCCATTATCATTATCATCAATATTATCATTGCCTTTATCATTATCATCAATATTATTATTGCCATTGTCATTGTCATTATTGGCATTATAATTCTTTATCGTTATCACTGCTGTTATTATTACCATTATTAGTGCGTTAAAACGACCAATCAAAAAACAATCAATCAAAAAGTCTATAGTACATTTTTTGTGTGGATTCTTTGGTTAGGAGTCCAATGAGCTTTTAGCTTGGTTGCTTTTATAAAATTCTTGAGTATTATTTCAGCAACCTCATAAAATAAATGCTATTTTTTGTGATTCATGAGCTTTTCCCTATAGTAGAACTTTCTTGTGACGCATCCAATGGTATAACTTGTAATACCATGACTAGGGTAGAAGTGGTCGAGAATCTATATCACGAGGCAACAAGGCATCATTATCAGTGTGACAAATAGAAGTTTCTACCTACATCAAACAACGGCATTTCGGCATCTATAGTTACCTTGCGTTTCCTATCGTATCTCATTATAGAGGGCTTTTTTTTACGGTCACTCAGCTGTCCAGCCAATGTGTACCTCAGACACATAGCTAGTGCTTATCCGAGTGATCGTGTGTGTGTGTGTGTTGTCAGTTTAAGGTATTTATCATTTATACCATGATAATGTTCAAAACGACTACAGCTGCATAGCGTGCCAAGAAGAGAAAACGTGAGGGAAACATGATAAGGAAGAATGCACTTTGAAGGAAATGAGTGGGGAAACAACAGTCTTGTTTGTGGGTAGTAACAATGTTCTGATACCTGCAGGATTTTATCCACAGACTATCTTGTTCATGGTTTTGAACATTGAAGACATAATTTAGAAGAGCTGCAAGGAAACAATGTTTTGAATAGGATTCCATTACTTTCGTGTACCTTTTCCTTTCGTGTATTTTTTCATGTTTCTATTTCACAGGATCTAAACTGGTATTTCAGAATGTCTGGAAAGCTCTTTCAGAAGGTCTAAGTAATGATTTTTTTGTTGTTGTTGTTGAAAATTACATTACTGTCGAGTAATTTCCCTTGAGCTTGTATTTCAGAAAGTGAATAATGTTACAGAAACACTGGGATCTCCTTCAGAAAGTCTAAGGATTTTATTTATCTTTTCCTAATATACTGATGCTTCAAAATTGTGCCCAAGTCTTATGTAACCATTATAGTAAAATTGCCTAAATCAATTTACTTTAATTCACTTCGATGAATAGCACTGACTACACACGAAAAGTATGTAAATGTGTTTGCTATTCTTTCAGTAAAATGTAGAAGGATAAGCTTAAAACTAACGTCAAAATTAGGAAAATGTAGTTTTTTTCCATTTCCCGAGTAGAAAAAATACTTAGGAGATTGTCTTATAAGGGTGACGTTTTACAATTAGACCTATTATCTAAGAATGTATTCTCTTAATTTACATGATAAAAAATGGTTTCTTGAGCTGTGTTTTCAAAATGAAAGATAATTATCAAACTTTCCATTGCTAACTTCTTGTGGGAAGGCAAGAATTATTAAGTAATTCTATCATTGTTGTTCTTCAACTGCGAGCTCCAACAATCACTGAGGCACTCTTCTCAACTCCGGCGTCTCACTAAGTTGTGAAGGACTTTTGCTTGTAGCAATTGCACGTGGCTTGTCTACCGGCCACGTCTCCTCCTCGGCACCCACACCCGAGCAAGTGAAGGAGCTCACGCTGGGCCAGGAGTGCAACAGCCAAAGGGATGAAATTTTGTCCTGCAGCTTCTACCAGATTAGCTAACATCTACCTTCGATGGGCTTTTCTAGTGAATTGCTCTCCACAGCATCATCTGCATATGGCACAGCAGATTAGCGTCTGTGTGAGGCATCCTTGCTGTCGTCTCTGATTATTAACCACTTACTATTGCAAGGACACGCGGCCTCTATTCGGCTGCATGCTGTTCTTTACACTGACGAGCCAGGAAAGTTTCCTTGTCATTAAGGCCCGTACTTTTAAAACCTTCGCCAGTGCTGGCGAAAGGTTTCGCCGGGCGATCCGGAATTTCGTACTTTTAAAATCATGCCTGGCGAACGTTCGCCAGGGCTGGCGAAAGATCATATTGGAACAGCCTGGCGAAGCAAAGGCGCGAGAGCTGTTTGAATGCCATTTTCTTGCTTTTAAGTTATAAATTAGTAACATAATTGTGTATGATAGGATGTAGGAATCACATTCAAATTATAAAATATCTTAAAATCATAATTTGTTATGAAATAACGTATATACGTATTTTTTTCAAGACCTTCGATGTTCCAGTCGAGAGCTCAAGACATCAGCTGTATTCCTACCCCCCACCCCGAGATGACTTATTTAGATTTAGGTTGTTGTTATTTTGGTTGTAAGGATAATGTTCTATTCACAAATGTTACCAGAAATGTTTTTTATGGCGGCATGTTTACTTTTGGCTCCACCGCCCTATAATGAGGCGTCTTTAATGATACCCTTGTAGGCCTACAGTTCAATATCTTACATCAGTTAGGAATAGTAAAATATTAATTTTTAAACTCTTGTTAAAGTATAAAGTTATTTTTTGTATAAAAGTATAAGGTAGATACAGTATAGTATGAAGTACTTTTATAAAACCTTTCGCCAATGCTGGCGTTCGCCTGGCGAAGCACTGAGTGAGGGAGGCCTTACTTTTAAACTGAGGCAGACGAAAGGGATCGCCAGGCGCTAACATCTTGGATTCCTGATAAATCTAGCGCTTCGGCGAATGAAAAAAACGCGAGAAAAAGCAAAAGGTTTTAAAAGTACGGGCCATAAAGTTAACCTTGTTATAGTATAAAGTGTAATATAGCATAAAGTATAAAGTTAATTTTGTTATAGTATAAAGATATTTTCAACTTCTTTGTTATAGCATAAAGTTAAATTTTAACTCCTTTGTTATAGTATAAAGTGAGACTATTGCGGAAACATTTTCGTCTTCTCTCGAGGTTAATAATTAAGTTTAGGTTATGTTATGTGCACTGCAGGTGTAAACAAATTTGCGCTAGATTTAGCGGGAATGCAAGATGTTAGCGCCTGGCGAACGTTGGGTTTAAAAGTAAGGCCTCCCTCACTCAGAGGTTCGCCTGGCGAAGCTTCGCCAGGCGAAGCTTCGCCAGGCGAACGCCAGCACTGGCGAAAGTTTTTAAAGTACGGCCCTCAGAGGTTCGCCTGGCGAAGCTTCGCCAGGCGAACGCCAGCATTGGCGAAAGGTTTTAAAAGTACTTTATACTATACTATATCAACTTTATACTTTTATACAAAAAATAACTCTTACTTTAACAAAAGAGTTTAAAAATTACTATTTTACTATTCCTAACTGATATAAGATATTGAGCTGTAGGCCTACAAGGGTATCATTACACACGCCTCATTATAGGGCGGTGGAGCACTACAGCTATGTTTCTATGGCCAAAAGTAAACATGCCGCCATAAAAAACACTTCTGGTAACATTTGTGAAAAGAACATTATCCTTACAACCAAAATAACAACAACCTAAATCTAAATAAGTCATCTCGGGGGTGGGGGTAGGGGTAGGGGGGTAGGAATACAGCTGATGTCTTGAGCTTGAAAAAAATACGTATATTTATTTCATAATAAATTATGATTTTAAGATATTTTAGAATTTCAGTGTGATTCCTACATCATATCATACACAAGTATGTTACTAATTTATAATTTGAAAGCAAGAAAATGGTATTCAAACAGCTCTCGCGCCTTTGCTTCGCCAGGCTGTTCCAATATGATCTTTCGCCATCCCTGGCGAACGTTCGCCAGGCATGATTTTAAAAGTACGAAATTCCGGATCGCCCGGCGAAACCTTTCGCCAGCCCTGGCGAAAGGTTTTAAAAGTACGGGCCTAAGATACTGAGCAGGGATCTTACGGGGCCACAGTCCATGCTTTCCTAACACTTTCAAGCACTTGACTTATGAAGAAGGAAGATCAAGTGAGGTGGGGAGGGAAGGTCAAAAGGGGAAGGCAGAAAGAGGAAGGGCAGAGGGACGGGGAAACTGGAAGTGAGAAGAACAGGCGGTGGGAACGAAGGATTGGGGGTAGACGTGTGAAAAGGGGATTGGAGGAAAAAAGAGAAAAAGAAGTGGGAACAAGGTTGAAAAGGAGAGGAAGAATGAGAAAAGGGAAAGGGAGTGGAGGAAGAGGAAGGGAGAAGGGGCGGGAGGAGGAAAGGTGGGGAATATACGTAAGTAAGAGAGATGGAAAAGAACAAAAAGCGGAAGAATGAGAGAGGAGGAAGAAAGAGGAGAGGGAAAAGAATGTGAATTGGGGTAAGGGAGAATGACAGGAAGTGGAGGAAGGGTGATGGAAGGGAGGAAGAGGTAAGGGAGAAGGATAGAAGAGAGGCAGAAAGTGAAGGAAAGGTGGAAGGAGGATTGACATTAAACATTTGCCATGGAGATTGATTGGAAAAAGAGTGTGAGAAAGAGGACATGGAGAGGAACCAAAGATTTTAGAAGGATGGAGCAGGATAGACCAAGAAAATGGGGTATGGATAGGTGGTGAGAGAAGGGAGAGGGGCAAAGAATTAAGGGAGAAGGAGTGAGAGTAGTAACCTGAAACTTAGGTCAGATGTCATTGGCTGTTTCGGTGACTACCCTAGAACTGTTGTTAGTTTCATAGATTGGCAGTTAAAATGCTTATGAAACCATGTAACATGCTGTTCATATTCCCTGACAAACAACGATAAACTTTCAAATTTCCGCATTTCACAGTCCTATGAAGCAGTAAGGAAAATGGCTTTTTCCGACTTTCTTCACATTCCAAGAAAAATCATGATGAAGGGGAAATTCTGTTCATTTTCACTTTTTTATAGAGTGATTACAGCCGCATTTGACATACATTTTCCTAGATTTTCAGTCAGCCTCAGTGCTTACTCAAGGGGCAATTTCAAGGAGCATCAGCATGACCTGTGTTGTCATTCCGTCCCCTTCCACACACATTGCAACTATTTTCTAATCTAATTATTTAACTTTGTAACAATTGCAATTTTTAAATGATTTATACTAATCGTTGACCGTCAGAACGTGGGTCTCGACGCCATTCTTGTTCACCTTTATTCCCTTTTCTCCCGTTCGCGTCTTGTCTCTCATTTCCTCTCTTTTCATCGGTGCATCTTATCTAGCCTCCATTGTACTTACCCCACACTATTTACACACTATAAATAAGACAAAGGAAAATCAACAATAACCACTTCTTTTCTTTTATATTAATAATAATATACAAACACAAAAGCAAACGACAGCAAACCGCACCAGGGCTTATCCTCCTCGATTCACCTTGTTTCTCGCGAAGTTGGCGATGACGTACGGAGGCTTCGTGGTGGGCGTGGTGAGCGTGGGCGTCGCGGTGCTGGAGGGCTCGTCGGCCAGCTTGCAGGTGTGGTGGTCCAGGCAGGTGTCGAAGCAGCACTTCTCGTAGGGTTGGCAGGCGCCGTCGTGAGGGCACACCTGCAGGGGGAGGGCCGGCTTGGTTATTGAGGTAAGACATCAGTGGGGATTTCAGTAGGA
>NW_020869040.1:17500-20000 GCF_003789085.1 Penaeus vannamei | reverse complement strand
ACATGAATGAACTGATAAGAAATACTCATGTGGCTCTTACGGAAGCAAAATGTATTTTGATATAATGGTCTAAAACTAAAACGAAAATGCTCAGTGCAGCTCTATAGGTAGCCGATAAAACATAGCCAAAATCCCCATACTCATAGAATTTGAAAGCTATCATATAAGACCAAGCATTTCCGCTAAAAATCTCGGAGTAAACATAGATACGTGACTTCTGAGGTACGCATGGACAACATTTACAAACATGTGGACACCAACATACCTTAATCACATAAACAAAATCCCCACTTATATGAGAACTAACCCTCAATCCCTCTTTGGTTAATGCCTCTACAAACAATTGGTAACAAAACAGGCATTCATACAGATTAACAATCTGCGCGCCAAGAGATCATACACAGAAACAGGGTCAAGCAAATCCGAGGACCCGTGATATGGAACAGCCTCCCATTGAGTATTAGAAACAATCTCCCAAGCTAATTACTTTCAAAAGGAAATGAAAGGAGCATCTTTTAAATTGACAGCATCTTCAGGCATTTGTTTGCAAAACCAAACTGTGCACCTCTATTCCTAATGACGTGACCATCATTTTATTTCATAACTCTCCTACTAATGTAATTGATATGCTTCTACTATAAAACTATGCTGACACTATGTAAAAAGAACCATTGAAATTAATGGAATAAAGCCTTTTGACTTTGACTATCTATCTATCTATATATACACATATATACTTACAATATACGTATATGTATATATCAATATATATATGTGTGTCGGTATATATGGTATATGTATTGGATTTCGAAGCTTGTGGCCCAGGGATCGAATCTCCCTCACGACGGTTGCTACAGAAGGGGCATGGACTCGGCAGTATAGAGAATGCTTTGCAACCACAAGGTACCGGGATCGTATCCAGTCAGAAACCTCTGCACTGGTTCATTCCACAGCTTAGTACACATGTTCCTCTCAAAACTGCTCCTTAGGTGTGCGTATGTATCATAATTTGCACATAAGCCATTCCATGGAAAACGAAACGCAACGGAATTCCGATCTAAATTTATTGGTCAAATGACACCTGTGCATTTCAGAGATGAGATGTTAAACCAACAGAAGAAAGTTCGTGACACCCACAGGAAAAGTTCGTGTCATGTGCCATGCACTCGCTGGGACATGACTCAGACGGGCACACAGATTTTCCTTTGGGAGCAGCCGTCTGTGCAGCATTTCTTGCCCGGTGGACACTGGTCGTCGTGGTAGCAGTACTGCAAGAGAGGAGGGAGAGTGCGTGAGGGATGACTCGCTTTCCTCCGTTCGGCTCCAAGGAAGGAGAGGAAGAGGAATTACAGGAAAGGAAAGATGCGCGTATGTAGAGAAACTTTGCATCTTCAGAATGACGTACTTTTGAAGTTACTAATTTGGATATTAGTTGAAAATTATTAAACCCCATTCCTATCTCTCTAGAAAACTTTTTTTTCACGGTAGTCGTTTTTAATTGCATGCAAGAATCAGCTACCATGAATTTGCAATATGAACATACTGAACCAAGTGTTCATATATATATATATATATATATATATATATATATATATATATATATATATATATATATATATATATGTATATATTACCATTATGAAATGATGGCTATTTGTGAGTGTCCAGTCTCTTAATAATGTATTATTAATCATCATGATGATGAATTCGTAAGTTAATAAATCTTGAATTATGCGCTTGACAGCCTAATATTAACAAATAATTTACAAGAAAAAAGAAACGTGTAATGCTGAAGCCAAAATAAAAGTAAACAAACCATAAAAACAAAAATAAAACAAAAAACATTAGCTTGAATTCATCGGCATTTATCCTCACATTCACCCGACTCCGGCAGCTGGAGCGTCCGAAATCTCCGAGCCGAGCGGACGAGGTAGCGAAGAGGAGCCGGAAATACTTACGGGGAAGTTGCCGTCGAAGAAGTCGTAGCAGGAGCGGGGTTGGGGCAGCGGGGGGAGGCGGGGGATCTGTTGGAGAATAATTGGAGGGAATGAGAATGAAAAGTGGGGTGCGTGCATGTGGCATGCAAACATTTTATAGGATAGGATTTGGTGTAGCTCAGTAGGACGTATCTCTATAACTGTATTCACGTCCATATACCACGTAATCCTTTACATATATTTGTGTCTATTTCTCTCACTGATATATATATATATATATATATATATTATATATATATATATATATATATATATATATATATATATATAGTCTTACACCATAAAGTAAGCATAATATACATATCTTTCTTATATGAATCTACCTCTTTACCCACCTATGCAACACAAAGGTCAAGGGTCACAGGTCACTCACCACAGCACACGTGAGTCTTGGCAGGAGTCTGGCAGTAACGAGAGCACTTGTGGCTCGCCATGGCTGCCACGACGCAGGCAGCGAGAAGGACGACGAAGCGAAGGCGCAACTGTCATGCAAATTCATGTTA
>NW_020869040.1:0-5000 GCF_003789085.1 Penaeus vannamei | reverse complement strand
AGTTTCGGAATCGTCCTCGATTCCATCTTCGGGTCTGAAGAGGCAAGGGAGACGAAGCGGTATAAGAGGAAAAGGAGGAGAAGCACTCGGGAACTACGGGGCAGGAGAGGACAGGAGAACGGAAGCGAAGGGAGGTCAGATCAGGTCGAAGGATCAGGCGGTCTATGTGACGGGTGACCGGCATAAGGGAGGAGACGAAGGATGTGGGAAGCGAGGAGGCTGTCGGCAGGAGAGAAACCGCTGTTCAAGTTGAAATTGGGCAGCAGCTTAATGAGAGAAGATTCCACCAGTCTGCGGGCATGGACATCAGCGGAAGGGAAGAGAATGCGGGCAGCTTTCCAGTCCATCTGATGGCCAGTGTCCCACTGATGGCAGAAGAGGGCGTTGTTGGTATGTCCCCTGGATACAGCGTACTTATGCTGAGACAGACGCTTAGTAAGACTGGCGCCTGTTTCACCAAAATACTGCTTATCACAGGAGGCACACGGAACAGCATAGGTGCCCACCTTCGAGGTAGAGGGAGGGCAGGTGTGAACCAGGTTCCGACGGAGAGTATTCACCTGGCGAAAGGAGAGTCTGCAGTTGAGAGACTGCAGGGGCCGACGGAGGGAGTAGATCTCCTCAGTGTAAGGCAGGCTGAGGACAGGCAGGTGAGGAGACTCATTGGGAGGGGAGTCATGGTAGAAGGTACGTCGCGCCCTGGATAACGCGACGTCTAGGACATGGCGAGGATAGCCCAGTTTGGAGAACGAACGACGCAGGAAGTCGATCTCTCCATCCAGGTACTGGGGGTCACAGATGCGGAGGGCACGGAGAAACAGCGAGGTGGCAACCCCTCTCTTCATATGCAGTGGATGGTACGAGAAGAAGTGTATGTACAGTTGCGGAATTATATTTCAGTACACATGCTGGAACCCACTTTCATACATCTGGCAACAAGTACGATGTAAACATAGAGTAAATAGCATTTCTATGAATGGGGCGAAACCCCTAACTTGTTTGTAAGACTGAGCGCGATTGGTCGAATAGAAATAACCAATAAGTATAATAATATCTATTTTTCGAAACGAAGCAAGCCATTTCATATTGCATTTTCTTCATATAAGTGATTGCAAAACACGCAGTATTTGCAGTCGTTGGCTTCGTAGTGGAATATTTTTCAAATGTGACTTTTTGGAATTGTTTATCGAGATGGCAACACCTATGGAGGTAAAGTGGCATGTCTCCCTTATTTAAACAAAACAATTAACAATGATATTTGCATGATTTCTTGAACCTAGAAAATGCTTTATACTTCAAACAACTATGTATGACAGCTAAATCAAACAGAAATTTGCAAATTCGTTGAGAATTTATCAACTGCTTCTCGGAGCTACACCATCTAGTAGCAGCTAAACGAACTAATGAAATGAGATTTTTCTTTTCGCCGAAAGCAAACTGTTTCAATAAGTAGAAATCATGATGCGTTATATTCAGTGATGGGCATAGATGCACAGAACTGTCTAGGGCGATACCAATGCATCGATACGAGAAATTTGACTAAAACGATTCTGATACATCGATTCTTCGAAGACAGTTAAAGCGATACCAATACATTTATCGCCGATACAGCATTGTAAGAAAATAATGAACCTGATATACCAATATTTCATTTGGATGGCTGATGCACTGTAAAAAGTGTTTTTCAAAATCATGCGTGGATATTTTGATGAGTTTTGCACCACAGTAACAAATGCATTATTACAACCGACAGGTTCATAGCACTAAATGCGTTCTGTAAGAAAATAAAAAAGCCATTCCTTTATGGCCAAAGAATGGAGGAGAGGGCCCCCTGCCTCTTTCACACTTCTTGAGCGTCACTGTCAACACCGCAAGCGAACGAGAAAGAAAAACCAATCAAAACACATTTAAAAACAGATAGATAGACATAGAGGGTAAGGAGAATCAGAGAGAGTAAGAGAATGAGAGGAGAGGGCTAGTCAGAGAGCGAGAGAATGAGAGGAGAGGGCTAGTCAGAGAGCGAGAGAATGAGAGGAGAGGGCTAGTCAGAGAGCGAGAGAATGAGAGTTAGATAGCGAATAAGAGAGTGGAGGAGAATGGGAGTAAGGGGAGGGAGTGATAGGCATGTCACGTGTCCACTTCTCGCAGTTTCATAGATATTTTGTCTATCATATCTGGAAATTATAGAGAGATTAGAACATGAACATAACGACATACGGCAATAATCTGTAGACTTATCTTTTCTATACATCATGATACAATAAAATGCAAGGTGAAAAAGGTTACATTTACATACCTTGTGTTATCTCTCCTCCAGCAATGAAGCTTCCCGTGCGCGGTGGAACAAAAAGTTTTTTCATCAGTCCAGATAACTCTTCCCCAGTAATCCAGATCTTTGTCGATATGCTGCTGGGCGAATTGGAGACGACCTTGGCGATGACGTTCGGTCAACCTCTCTTTCACAGCTGGTGTACGGTGATGAATCCCATCTGCGTGCAATCGCTTTCTCGCCGTGCGACTTGTTACTGGGAGCTGTAGTTCTTCTTGAATTTTGACCGCATTGGTGAAGGGGTTCGCCTCCACCGTCTCCCGGAGGCGAATGTGCAGTTATAATGCCATTTAAGCTATCAAATAATTCCAGGAATTCGTGTATGAAAAATACTCATCAAAGTCAACGGCTTCTTATATATTTCATATAACGAGAAATTATTTCATAAACTCATCAAGATAATATATAAACACATACGCGCACACAGTGATTAGACATGAATTGGCAAACGAGAGAACAGAAATTATATATATGCCAAAGAAAAGTAGAGCGCAACATAGTATACCCACTCCCTCAGAATCAGAATGAAAACATTTAAGATACCGAACATTATACAACAGCCTTATAGGAAGTAAATTTTATTTCCCTCCTTCAACCACTTAACTTGTAGTTGCTTGAGTTGAAACAAGCAAACGCGTGTTTACTTGCTCTGCTGTTCGAGTGTGGATGCGTCTCCGCATAGAAGTGTCATGGCTTGTAGGATCTTGATAGCACAAACCATTATCAGGATTTAGCACAAGATAAAGTGCTTTCCAGATGAACGAAACAAATCATACATACGTGTTTATATCCCATCGCCTAATATATACTTGTGCACCCCCCCCCCACACACACAGGCTCACACACCCTCTCTCTCTGTGTCTCCCTTTGTTACTAATTTTGTCTGTTTATCTCTCGATCTCGTTCGCTTTATCTCCCCCCTCCCTTTCTCTCTCTTTCTCTTTATCAATTTCTCTCACCCTCTTTCTCTTTATTATTATTTTCTCTCTTTATCTCTCTTTCTCTTTATCATATTCTGCCTCTTTATTTCTCTTTCATTTCGTCATTCTCTTTTTTTCTTTCTTTCACTAACTATCTCACTCACTCCCTTTCTGATACACTCTCTCACTCCATATCTCTATTTATTTCCCCCCCCCCCCCCCAACTCTCTCTCGCTTTCTCACTATCTATTTCTTCCCTCTCTCTTTTTTTTTTTTTTACACACTCTCCCTCTTGCCTTCCCTTCCTCCCTCCTCCCAACCTCCTCTCCCTTCGCCTCCCCCTCCCCCTTTCTCTTTTTATTTCTGTCTTTCTTTCTTTTCTCTCTCTCTCTCTCTCTCTCTCTCACTTTCTCTGTGACCTCTCTCTCCCTTCTCCTACCCTCCCTCCCCCGCTCTACGCCTCCCTCTCTCTCTCTCTGACACATTCTCTATCTCTATTTGTGACTCTCTTTCTCCTACCCTCCCTCCCCCGCTCTACCCCCTCCCTCTTCTCTCTATTTTCTCTCTCCCTGCTTGTGTGTGTGTGGGTGTATGTGTGTGACTCTCTCTCTTTATTTCTATCTCTTTCTTTCTTTCTTTCACTCTCTCTGTTGTTCTCTTTCTCTCCCCAACACACACTCTCTCTCTCTTTCTCTGTCTCTCTCTTTCCTCGCTCTTTCTCTCTCTCTGTCTCTCTCTTTGTGACTCGCTCTCTCTGGTCCTTCCTCCTCCCTCACTCTGTCTTTCTCTCTACCTCTCTCCCTCACTCTCTCACTACCTCTCTCTGTCTATGCCATCCCCCTTCTTTCTTTCTATTTCTATCTCTTCCCCCTCTTTTTCTCTCCATCTACCTACTCTCTCCCTTCCTTCCTCCCTCTCTGTCTCTTTCTTTCAATCTCTCACTCATCTTTTCATCTATCTCTCTATCTATTTTTATTTCTTGCACTCACTCTCACTCTCTCTTTCTCTTTCTCTCTTTATTTCTATCTCTGTCTTTTTTTTCTCCCTTTCACTCTCTCTCTCCCACTCATCATTTCACTCACTTCCTGTCACTATCTCTCCTTTTCCCCCTTTTTCTTTACTCGCTATCTATCCCACCCCTCTCTTTCTTCTTCTCTCTGTCCGTCTTTCTTTCACTCACTCTCTCAATCACTCCACCCCCCCCCTCTCTCTCTCTCTCTCCTTCCCTCCCTTTCTCACTACCTCTCTCTGTCTCTGTCTCCCCCTTCTTTCTTTCTCTATCTCTTCCCCCTCTTTTTTTTCTTTCTTTCACTTTCTCTCTCTCTTTCTCCTTTTTGTGATACCTACCCCCCTCACTCATTCTATCTTTCTCTTTCCCTCTCTCTATTTCTCTACCCCCCCCCCCCCCGCCCTCTCTCTCTCCCTACCTCTCTCTGTCTGTGCCTCCCCCTTCTCTTTCTTTCTCCCCCTCCCCCCTCTCTCTCTTTCTCTTTCTTCCTCCCTCTCCCTCTCACACTACCTCTATCTATCTCTGCCTCCCCTCCTTCTCTTTCTTTCCTCTATCTCTTCCCCTCTCCTCTCACAACCTCTCTCTGTCTCTGTCTCCCCCTTTTCTTTCCTTATCTCTCTCTACCTCTTGTTCCTCTCTTTCTCTCACTTCATCCCTCCATCTCCTCTCCCTCTCGCTCCCCTCTCTCCATCGCTGCCCCCCCACCTTCCCTTTTCTCTCTCTATCTATCTCTCGCCCGCTT
>NW_020869039.1:165000-167500 GCF_003789085.1 Penaeus vannamei | reverse complement strand
GGAAAAAAATATAATCCTGTAACCTCTTCTTGGCTGTATCGAATTTCTATGGTTTTGGTGTTGAGTTTCAGTTTGTTAAATATATATTTTTTTCCTTTTTTTTACTTCGGGGGGGGGTGGGGTTCTTTCTTTCCGTGTCTGCCTATCTCTCTCTCTCTTTCTTTCTCTCTCTTTTTCTCTTTCTCTATCTCTCCTTCTCCTCTCTTGTCGCTCTCTCCCTCTGTCGCTCTCTCCTCTATCTATCTATCTCTCTATATATTTATCTATCTATCTTTCTCGCTTTCTCTATCTATCCCCCCCCTTTTTCCCTCCTTCTCCATCCCCCTTCTCCTCCCTTCCTCCCTCCCTCTCTCTCTTCCCCTCTCTCTCTCCATCTCTCTCCCCCTCTGTCGCTCTCTCCTTCTATCTATCTATCTTTTTCCCTCTCTCTATCTACCCCCCCTTTTTTCCCTCCCTTCTCCTCCCCTTCCCCCTCCCTTCCTCCCTCCTCCTCCCTTTCCCCTCTCTTCCTCTCTCCCTTCCCCATGCCTCTCGCATTCCTTACCAACAACATCATTAATTTCCTATTTGTCTGAACTTCGCTTCGACTTCGGGTGATCTGATGAGCTCTTAAAAAGGTGTCTTGGATCCCTAACTTGGAAGGGGAATGGGGGGGGGTAGAGGGGGGAGGAGCGAGAAGGGGTTGGGGTAGAAGGGGGGGGGAGCTAGGAGGGTAAAGGATGGAGGAGGAGGAACAGGAAGAAGAGAGAGGGGGAGGGGGAAGTGTTGGAGTTGGGGGAGAAATGAGTCGGGGGGAAAGGATGGAGCGATAAGGAGAGGAGGAGGAGGAAATATAGAGGAAAGGAGGGGGTAAAGGATGGAGGAGAAGGAACAGGAAGAAGAGAGAGGCGGAGGGGGGAGTGTTGCAGTTGGTGGAGAAGTGAGTGGGGGGGAAGGATGGAGTAAAATGAAGAGGAGGAGGAAACGAGGAAACGAGGAGAAGGAAAGATGGAGGAGCAAGAATCAGAGTAGGAGGGAGGGATGGGGGTGAGGGAGGGAGTTCTGGGTAAGAAGTGCAGTAGCAAGAGTTAGAGTTGGGGGAGGAAAATTGAGGAGGATGGATGAGGAGTTAGAGAAGGGATAAGAGGTGTATATATCTATCTATCTTTCTCCCTCTCTCTGGAGAAGGAAGGGTTTGGGGAGGGAAAAAAGTTTAGGAGGAGATAAAGATGATATTGGCGGAGAGAGGCGAAAGGGAGAGAAGGGAGGAAATGGAGGAAGAGGGAGAAAGGGGAGAGGAGAATAGGGGAGAAGGCTGAAAAGAAAGATGAAGAAGAGTAAGGAAAGGAGGAGAACAAGAAGGAAGAGGATGACGAAGAAGACAGCAAGGAGGAGGAGGAGGATGACGAAATAGGATAACGAAAAGGAAGAGAAGAACGAGGAAGAGGCGGACATAGAAGAGAAAAATATAAGACGAGGAAAAAGGCAAAGAAGTGACGAAGAGGCGATAAAATAACATAACTGTGAGAGAGAAGAAGAAAGAGACGGAAGAGAGAGAAGAATAAAAGAATTAAGAATTAGAAAATTAAACGAACAACAAAAAAGGAAAAAAAAAAACAATAAATATGATGATAAAGGGAAAATATTCAAGGGGAAAATGTTTAAGAGGATTTAAAAAAAAATACAATAAAAAATCAAGGAAAGAGGATTAATACATCAATTAAATTGGAAACGGGAAATGCACATGAACGTACACACGACATAAACGATTGATGTACGATTTGTAAACAATAAGCTGGATCAAAACAAAGTATCAAAATAGGTCACGGGAGAGAAAGAGAGAGAGGCAGAGAGGGAGGGAGGGAGGGAGAGAGGGAGAAAGAGAGAAAGAAGAAAAGAAGAAAAGAAAAAAAGACAACAACTAATGAAAAAAGAATCAGAAAGTGCTTATCTTACTCCCCAAAGCGAATAGGGAAGAAGAGAAAAGGGATGGGAAGAAGAAGGGGAGAAGGGGAAAGAGGGAAAGGGGGAAAGAAGAGAAGGAAGGGGAAGAAAGAGGAGGAGGGGAAGTTAGAAAATGGGAGAATGGGAAGAAAGGAGAGGGAAGAGTGGGAAGGGGAGGAAAGAGAAGAAGGGGAGTAAGGAAAGGAGAAAAGGAGGGAAGAGGGGTGGGAAAAGAGGAAGAGAGGAAAGAGGGGAAACTCGCAAAGGGGAAGTGAGGAGGGAAAGAAGAAGGGGGGAAACAGACGAAAGAGGGAAAGAGGGGAGAGCGAAAAGAGGGAGAATATGCCTCGTGTTCCCCACTTGATGGAGAATTCCTGGAGTGTTTAAGCCCTCGCGCCGCTCCTCTGCCTGCTATGTTAGGTGAGATTGGAATCAATTTCATTTTCAGATTCCAAGGTCAGAGAGAGAGAGAGAGGGAGGAGGAGGGAGGGAGAGGAGGGAGTGGAAGCCGAGAGGGAGAGGAGGTGGGATGGGAGGAAGGGAGGATGGAGGGTGGAGGAAGAGAAAGAGGACAGAG
>NW_020869039.1:160000-162500 GCF_003789085.1 Penaeus vannamei | reverse complement strand
AATTATTTCACCTTTCATTTCCACCTCTTCATCGTCTTTATTAACCCCGAGAGAAGGTAGACGCGGAAATAAAATTTGGTGGGAAGAAAAAAAAGAGATTGTTGTTTGTTAGGTTTTTATTTTCGCGGTGCCGTTTAAAAGCCGAGACGCGTGTGTTTACATTTTGTGCCCTTCCCTCTCTCTCTTTTTATCTTTTTTTTTCTTTCTTTTTTTTTTTTTTGCATAAACACGTGTGAGTGTTTCGAGGGAAGAGAGAGTGTGAAAGCAGGAAGAGAAGAAAGAGAATGAAAGAGAGGGGTATTACAGAGAAAGAGAGACAGACAGACAGACAGACAGACAGACAGACAGACAGAAGTGAGAGAGAGAGTTGAGAGAGAGAGAGAGAGAGAGAGATAGAGAGAAAGAGAGAGAGGGAGGGAGCGAGAGAGACAGAGAGAGAAAAAAAGGGAGATAGGGGAGAATAAAAGAGAGGTAGAGAGACAGAGAAAAGAAGGGAGAGAGAAAAAAAGAAGGTTGAAACAGGAAGAAAAAGGGAAGAATTGGAAATAAAAAGTAAACTGGGTTCATCTAGAAAATTGCTTCTATTAATAAAATCCCAAACATAAACACATTTAACCTAAAATACAATACGGTGCTTACTTGCTTTTCGAGCAGCGTTTATTTAAAATGTCTATACGCCATAAAAAATAATAAAGAAATGGCAATAGAACTAATATTGAAAAATAAAAAATAAAATGTAGTTTATGGAATATCTGTGCATATATTCGCATAATGTTCATCCTATTTCTTTAATCTAATTAATGATTAATTGCTGTAAGTGAAATATAATTATATGTGATATTGACTCCATTGCTCGCAGGAAGTTCTACAAAAGTGATGAATGAAAAATACTGTCCAAGATAAAAATATTCTTTACTGAAAAGTTCTCATGTAAATAATGTGCTGTCTACGTTTTGCTTTTTTTATCAAATCTTATATGATGATAATGAAAACTGTTTTACTTTCACTCAGAATAAATTATACGGTATTATATCTTCTAAAATATTTCGATTTGATAAGAAACTAAAATAAATAAATAAAATAAGATAAAATGAAATAGATTGAAGCTTCATTCCAATGAAAACTAAAACCATTCCTACCTTCTTTCGAATTCAATTAAATACGAAAGACATCAAATTAAAAAAAGGCCCGTAATTGGCTGGTAATGTTGTACGGTGATTAGTTGATTTATCTGCCGTCCGCTGGGTTATTTTTTTTACAGGAATCAAGTTAAAGACGTCAGACATACATAATAATAAAGTTAATATCAACATTTCCATGGCAACGAAACTATATTTTCTGTATTTTCTATTACATTATATTAAGTAAACAAGGCACTTCGCAACGATAATGGCTGACGAGGTGATTGGTTGAAATGGCCTTGGTTCGCGGGGTTATTTTTTTTTCCACAAGACTTCGGTCAAGGGAGTCGGACATAACGGCCCGTGACTTATTTGTTGCCTCAGTCGTCTAGAAGGTTCTACTGACCTTAGTCTTTTAAGAACATCGCGTACGTTCTATTCTTAGCTTTCTAATCCATCGAATTACATTTCGTTTCTTTTTCTATTGTAATATTTTTCATTATGTTTTACACAATTTATATACGACAGTTGTTTAATTTCTTACAGCGAATAAGGTCACCTGTAAAACTTGTACGAAATAGGTGTTTCCTTCTTTCCCTTTTCTTATTTTTAAACACTGTATAACTTTTCCAACGCCTTCACGACTCGTATTTCTTATAAATAATGTAACTCGGAAACCTGATAAATGGAATCATTTTTCCTCCATCTCTCTATTTATCTATCTATCCCCCTTTCTCTTCCATCGTTATTTGGAATCATTTTTCCTCCATCTCTCTATCTATCTATCCCCCTCTCTCTCCCTTCGTTATTTGGAATCATTTTTCCTCCATCTCTCTATCTATCTATCTATCTATCCCCCTCTTTCTCCATTCGTTATTTGGAATCATTTTTCCTCCATCTCTATCTATCTATCCCCCTCTCTCTCCCATCGTTATTTGGAATCATTTTTCCTCCATCTCTCTATCTATCTATCCCCCTCTCTCTCCCATCGTTATTTGGAATCATTTTTCCTCCATCTCTCTATCTATCTATCCCCTCTCTCTCCCATCGTTATTTGAATCATTTTTCCTCCATCTCTATCTATCTATCCCCCTCTCTCTCCCTTCGTTATTTGGAATCAATTTTCCTCCATCTCTCTCTATCTATCTATCCCCCTCTCTCTCCCTTCGTTATTTGGAATCATTTTTCCTCCATCTCTCTATCTATCTATCCCCCTCTCTCTCCCATCGTTATTTGGAATCATTTTTCCTCCATCTCTATCTATCTATCCCCCTCTCTCTCCCATCGTTATTTGGAATCATTTTTCCTCCATCTCTCTATCTATCCCCCTCTCTCTCCCTTCGTTATTTGGAATCAATTTTCCTCCATCTCTCTATCTA
>NW_020869039.1:152500-155000 GCF_003789085.1 Penaeus vannamei | reverse complement strand
TACGAATCTTTGGGGCGGGAGTTGGGTGGTGTTTTTAGCTGTTTCTGGGGACTCGAGTGTCCTTTTTCGCGGGTTTTGGTTGGTTTTGGTATGGGTGTTATGTACTTGGGACTGGGATGGTAGCGGTTATGGTGCCGGTGAAATAAATGATGATGGTTGTGAGGAAAATTGCTGGTTTTATCTTTATTGTTGTTGTTAGTATAATCGTTATAATAATTATGATACAAAAATATAATAAATGTAATCAATCATCACCATCATTCTTATAATTCTTTATCGCCGTCATTATCGAACTGTACCAATTTCTCATTAGCAAAGATGGTTGTTCCTCAATACCATCACTACTGTCATCACTATCGTTTAAATTACCATTAACATTCGCAAAAGCAATGACAACCCTCATCAATATCGTTGATTTACCTTTTTTATCTCAATTGCGCATTCCGATCTTCACTCGTCAATATCTGCGATGGTGTGAAATTTCCCTTCCGCCTTTTCCACGGGATCACTATTTCACTACAGATACCTTTTTATCCCACTCTACGCCTGGAAATTCCGTGCTCACACGCCAAAAACCCGCCGAGGACTGGAAACCCTGTTCAAATATCCTTGATATAAGGAAATTCTAGTCCTCCCAGTGCAATAATTGGCGCGCGCTCAAATTTAAACCTCGCTAAAAATAGATTCAAATTCTCTTTCTTTCCGTGGAGGAGGGTTAGATTTCTTTTATGCCTTTTATATCTACTATATCTTTTACAACTCGATATCATTTACTAAAGAAATAATAAAGCCAATAATAGTATAACACAACAGATTCGAACCCAAACGCGAAAATATCCACACGCGAAGTTCCAAAGCGCTTTCACTAGGCGACCTTGCTGGTCAAGAAGCGTTCGCGACTATGACGTCACTGTGACGTGATTACTCGGAAGTAGTACGGTTTGAAGGTTAAGATGACCTTTTTGTTGTCATTATGTCGTTGTGGGCGCGTCTGTTTCATGATCTGGGTTAGGTTAGGTTTTTTTTTTTTTTGTGTTTAGGAGTGTTTTTTTGTTTGTTTTGATTTTATAACGTATTTGTCTTTGGTTTTGTTTTGAACTTACCCAAATACTTCAGTTGTCTTCCCCGACCTCTATAATTTTCTTCTTTTTTTTTTTTTTTTTTTTTTTTTTTTTTTTTCCCAATCCACTACTTATTTTACGTTTTGCTTCCTCTCTCTCTCCCCGCCTCTCCCTTCCCCCCTTCCGACCTTCCTCACTCCCTCTCCTCTTCTCCACCCCCCTCCCACCTCCTTCCAACCTCCATTTTGCTGTCTATCCCTTACTTATTCCCTCTCTCTCCCTTTCTCCCTTTCTCTCTTCTTCTTCGTCTACGTCCTCTTTCAATTATCTCTTTCTGTTTCCCTTTTTTTCCCTCCCTCCCCTTTTTTTTCTTTTCTTCTCTCTCCCTCTCTCTATGTTCCTTTCTCTCTCTTTCTTTCTGTATAACTATCAATACAAACACACACACACATACACATGTGTGTGTGTGTATAGACAGGTAGACAGATAGACAGATACATAGATAGATGAATGCGTGTACATATATGTATATGTGTGTGTGTGTAGTGTTTGCATGTGTGTGTGTGTGTTTGTGTGTGTGTGTGTGTGCTCTCTCTGTTTCTCTCTCTCTCTCTCTCCTCTCGTGTGTGTGCGTGTGTGTGTGCGTATATGCTCTCTGTTTCTCTCTCTCTCTCCTCTCATCCCTTGCTCCCTCTCATCTGTTCCCCTCTCATCTCCCTCTCGCAAGTTTCCCCAGTTCAATAGGTCAGGGCTCGGCACGGCGCTCTGACTCCCTGGCATCTCCATGTTGCAAGCCGACAGGTCAAGGCGATCGCAAATTGCAATTCGTATCGGCCTTCGAATATTTTCCAGATTTTTTTCATTAACTTCTGTCCTTTGGTGTCGCGATGGGCATTTTTTACGGTCATGTCAACATTTACACCCGCATACAGTCATGTACGTTAAAGAGCATACGCACATGCATGCAAAAAACACACATATTAAGACACAATCCGATGAACAGATAAACAAACTAGTACTCAACTGGTCAAACAAACAAATAAACATATAAGCTAAATATGTATACAAACAAACAGTCACACAGACAGACACAGACAAAGCATTCATTGAAGCAAAACTAACCAGAAGAGAGAGAGAGAGAGAGAGAGAGAGAGAGAGAGAGAGAGAGAGAGAGAGAGAGAGAGAGAAGAGAGAGAGAGAGAGAGAGAGAGAGAGCCGGAGGGGGGAGAAAGAAAGAAAAGAAATAAATATAATATATATTAAACAAAATAAGAAGAGAGAGAGAGAAGAGAGGAGAGAGAGAGAGAGAGAGAGAGAGAGAAGAGAGAGAAGGAAGAGAGAGAGAGATAGAGAGAGAGAGAGAGAAAGAGATGAGAGAGAGAGAGAGAGAGAGAGAGAGAGGAGAGAGAGAGAGAGAGAGAGAGAGAGAGAGAAGAGAG
>NW_020869039.1:135000-137500 GCF_003789085.1 Penaeus vannamei | reverse complement strand
TTCTATTACAAGCTGTAAAATATGGATGATAAATCCTTCATATATTAACTTTCAAAATGAGATAAAATACATTACATAATTTTCATACAAACAATACATGACAGAATGTTATGGAATGACTGAACGGCAAGTAAAGAAACATTAGCTAAAATATACAATTGGCTAGGCTAAGAATTAAAATGACCACGACAAAATCTATAAACATTAGAAAATTGTTGATTTCAGATTTCATTATGAACGACTAAATGTTTTGACTCTTTAACATCAAATGCTAAACTCTAATATGGCGATGCTGCGCCAGGCGATCATCTGAGTGAGGGAGGCCTTCCTTAAAAACCCAATGTTCGCCAAGGTGGGTGATTGTCAGGCCTGGCGAGCGAAAGGGATCGCCAGGCGCTAACATCTTGTATTCCTGCTAAATCTAGCGCTTCGGCGTGTGAAAAAAAAACGCGGGAAACGCAAATTTGTTTACATCTGCAGTGCGTTCTATAATCATAAACAGCAAATATATGTTATTGGCACTTAGCAGGGATTTTTATTTCTTATTATATTATCTTATATTACCTTTCCTTACCTTACCTAACCTAATCTAAGCTATAGTGTTATAATAGCCTCACTTTATACAAAGGAGTTAAAAAGTAACCATTTTACTATATCTAACCGATATAAAATACTGAAATGTAGGGCTACAAGGGTTAGGTTAGGTTGGACACGCCTGTGGAGCATGATAGCTATGTTTCTATAGCCCGTAGTAAACATGTCATCATCAAAACACTTATGGTAAGTTATGGGGGCAGGAAAACAGCTGATGTCTTCAACTGTCAACTGGAACATTGAGTCTTGAAAATCTACGTATATCATATACATATACATGTTACCAATTTATAATTTGAAAGCAAGAAAATGGTATTCAATCACGGTAAAGGAAGGGCTTTCGCGACGTTTCTCCGCCAGGCTATTCCAATACGACCGAACGCCAGCCCTGGCGTATATATATGTATATATATATATATATATATATATATATATATATATATATATATATATATATATATATATATATATATGATATATATATATATATATATATATATATATATATATATATATATTATATATATATATATATATATATATATATATATATATATATATATATATATATATATAATATATATATATATATATATATATATATATATATATATATATATATATATATATATATATATATATATATATATATGTAATATATAATATATATATACATATATATAGATAGATAGATAGATAGATAGATAGATAGATAGATAGATAGATAGATATATCATATATATATATATATATATATAATATATATATATATATATATATATATATATATATATGATTATATATATAAGGCCTTTTTGTAGCATCCGAAACTCCAAACACATAAATATTTGTTATTGTAGCATGGTCGCTACAAAAAACGATTATCATCGAAGTTTGCACTGACATACAAAGTTATTTTCTTGATTTCACAAAGGAGAAGTCAACAGCAACACGCTGATCCCGTATCTGCGAAGTCTCACCCATTTTCCGACAGTGCTAAGTTTTACCTTCCCCATAGACTCGTCCTCGAACTTAGGAAAGAGGACGAAATACAGAAGGCGAGACACAAGAGATTATTAGAGGAAGCTCGTGCAAGTAATGAGTGGCCTGAAGTGGTGCGTGATGAACGGATACTTATACTGGCACACAAACCTCTCAAAAGTAAGCCTTGACCTTAGGTTCGAAATTCGACACCGGTAGCCTTAGGAGAGGCATGGCTGACTTTATCGAGTTCAACTACCGCGGGAATCTCTGCAATTGGAAGAGGATTCCTGGAGGCATTGTGACCTGTGCAGTCGCCGGCGCCTGAGGGTGAGCCTGCCATTCCTGGTAGGTACATCAAGGCCCAACAGGAACTTGGCAGAGACGAGTCCGCCGCCATTGCTCCGGCTGATAAGCGTGGCGATGTCATAATTATTGATCACACCGATTATGTCACAAAGATGGAAGTACTGTTCTCGGACGCTTCTAATTTGAGGAAAGCCAGGGGGGGGGGGGGATGTGGAGACACGATCTCTAGAATTCAACAGAACAGCAAGGAAGATCCTCAGATGTTCTGAGAAGGGAAAGTCTTTGCTGCACCTGCTCAAAGAGATGCTACGTGAAGGAAACCCCGTGAGACTCATCACCAACAGGACAGGGAGTGCCCATTCCGGGTAGCAAAGAGACTTGCAGCGCCTTTCTCAACCGCCCTAGACTCTACCGGCGACTGCTCTCTATCAAACACCACCGATATGATGTCCAAACTGCAAAACGTCGGAATGAGGTATAAAAAGCTTGTCAGCTTCGACGCCGAGTCGCACTTTACCAACGTACTGATCGATGAGGCTATCGAAGCTGCAAAACGAGCGATGGCAGAAATGAACGAGGTGGAACTTCCAGAACTACGCCACTCATCCGTGACTGC
>NW_020869039.1:120000-125000 GCF_003789085.1 Penaeus vannamei | reverse complement strand
ATGCACTCGCTAATCAGGTCTGTATCGGTGTATTTTAACGGACAATAAGTAGAGCAAAATCCGCTATATAAGTTCTCTGCGTAAATGCGTTTAGTAACGAACATGTCATCATCGCTAAAAGAAACTCGGGCGAGAAACATGCAATATTTTGAACCTTCTAAGTTTCCACTGAACTTTTGAACCTTCTAAGATTCCACTGAACTTTACAAACGAATATTTTACCAAATGCAGTGCTAGCGAGAAAGGTGTGATGAACGAAGTAAAAACTCATTTTATGTCACCGTTATTGATGAATATAGCATTGGATATGTATCTCTTGGATAATGTATCCATGCGAATTCGGCTTGAGTTTGTCGCCGACAAGTTTGTTGTCAACGCAGCCCCTGCCACTTCAGCACATAATCCGGTGGTAAAACTCGATTCATGCAAGCTACATCTTACCACGTTGAAAGCCAGAGATTCGGCAAGAGAAGCACTTAGTCGATCTTTACAACACAGTCCTCTCAGCTATCTGTATAATAAGACGTTCTACAAGACTTATGGCATGCCTGGTAATCAGACCCAGTTGACAATTGACTTGCGGTGGAGTTCAACTGTACCTGCAAAGTTATTCTTATTTATGGTTGACATGAAAGCATATGCCGGAAATTATACAACCAACCCAGTTCATTTCGGGCATAATCATCTGAGCAAACTTTTGGTGACCGTCAATAGCACATCTGTGTATAATATAAAGCTTCCCGACACAATGCTCGGACTTATACTATCCTTCGCTGAACGCACTGGGCTTAGAAAAGGACAGTCACTCACCAAAGATGGTTCTGTTAACGGGAAAATTAAAGCGGTCATGGATTTACAACCAGAAAAATTGCAGGATGCATAGTTCATCACCAAGACTTCCAGAAAAAATGGTTAGCAATAGCAATAGAGAATTCCGGAAGTCTTGGTGTTGAACTATGACAAGCACCTGATTCAAATATTGTTTTATTCCTGGTGGGACACACGCAAGGTGCAATTTATATCGATAACGAACGCAGGGTGGTTACTGATATCAGAGCATAATGAATTGTTACGAGGTGAACAATATTTGTTCGATGTTTCTCGGGAGAGGATTTGTTTGGCGAGGGTGTCGTCGAGCGGATCAATTGCCCGTAAGAAAAAAGCGTAGTGCTTATAATGAGTTCTTTGTGGTTAGCATTCTTACATCTCGACAAAGACCGTCAATGATGGGACATTATGTTTTCACTGTGAATGGAAGATCACGAATTGCTTACTTTGATTCTTATGGAATTCAACCGCATATTTATTCTCCATGGATCAGTATTAAGAAAAGTTTTCTCAATATCAGCAAGTCGCTACAGAGTCTTGATACTTTAGCTTGTCGAGCATGCGCCAGTTTCGTTATGTACAACATTTACACGGGGTAGAAAACATTAGTCAAATATCGTGCAGGTATTTTTCGAAGAATGACTTTAGATATAACGATAAAAAGGTAATAAAGTTTTTATAAAGACATTTTAAAATGCCGAGATGTGAGAGATTGTTCTGCGATCGTAAGCTTAGCAAAGCAGAATGTCAAAAACTGTATTGCATGTGAAGGGGAAATTGTCTGTCCTTTCCCGTGGTAATTACCAGTCCTTTCCCGGGGTAATGATCTGTCCTTTCTCATACCTCGATTTATTACGTTTTTCCTGGTTGGCGGACCAGGAATAGATGCGACGGGGGTAAAAAAAATAATAATAAAAAAAAATAATAATAAAAAACGCGCTGATTCGGACAATAGGCTTATTCTGCTTTTCGCGAAGAAAAGAACAATCCACCACGAATTCCCTCGTCCGGCCTTGAATGCTTTGGCTGGGGTAAGTAATTTCTGTGTTGGTGTCTTAATGCTTATCTTTATATTATTTCAAAACTGATTATTTCTATTGTCTGCGATATTTGTATATGTCATGATAAACACCTCTGTTGTTTATGTACACTATTCAATTCTGTGTTTCTCGATTTTCAGCTGTGACGGAGGCTAATGTCCCTGTGATGTTCGTGGCAACACAGGAGGAAAAACTATCGTCGGCAGCTAACGGTGAGTATAATCTGAACGTGCTCTGATATCATTTTTCATCATTAAAATTAAACTATTTTTAAGGCATGTGCTCTCTGTCATTCATAACAACGATCAGTTTCTGCTTTAACCGAGAGTATATTCTGAACAAGGTCTGTTATTATTTCTATCATTAAAACTGAACTATTTCAGGGAACGGGATGTGATTTCATTCATAACAAGTAATAGTTTTGGGTGTCTGATTTTTTTTTTTTTTTTTTTTTTTTTTTTTTTTTTTTTTTTTTTTTCAAGTTGCAGCTCTGTGCGGAAGTAAAGGAGTTTCTGTCACTTTTGCCGCCGATCCTGACGCGCAAATAAGATCTGGGTCTCCGTCGGACGAGGACGTGAAGGAAACTAACGTTGCATATAAAGCGACGAGGCTACTGAGAACCTGGCAGTCAGGCATCAGGCAAGGGGCGGGGCACCGGTCTTCTCCTCGCTCTCACTCTGTTTCTGTTTCTCTCTCTCCTTCTGGCATGCAATTTTTTTCACTGCTATTGGCTCTTCTATACTTACCCAACTTCTGATTCTTCTGCTACATAGAGAGTTGACTCCATCATGGCAACACTGAAAAGACTACGAGTTTGCAGATACATGAGGTTGGTTCATTTCCGTGTTCACATATACATACACAGACACATGTCTACGCCCACGCCCAAGTACATACACATATAGGTGTGTGTGTGTATGTGTGCATATACATATATGTTTGCATATATTTGTATACATTATCTCTCTCTCTCTCTCTCTCTCTCTCTCTCTCTCTCTCTCTCTCTCTCTCTCTCTCTATATATATATATATATATATATATATATAATATATATATATATATATATATATACATATATACATATATATATATTATTATATATATATATATATATATATATATATACTAATACACACACGAACACACACATACACACACGCAATTATTCACATGTCTATCTATCTATAAACTTTCATGCAGACATATACGTAAACACACACATATATACACACATATATACATATATAAACACATACACACACACACACACAATCACACACGCACACATATATATATATTTGTAAGTATGTATATATGTCTGTGTGCATATATTTATAAATATATAAGGCCTTTTTTGTAACCTCACAAAGGCCTTACCACTTTGTTGCACTCTTTGTTGTTGGCTTGTGGTCGCTGCAAAACGCGAGATCAGCGGAAGTTGAAACCGTCTTTTCTATTTATATAAAAAGTTAATAGAAAACCATTAAACTACTTAATATGACATTTTTTTTATATCAAAAGCACAGCATGGGAGCTTCGTACATAAAGGAAAAAACAACTAACTCTTGTGCGAATTAGATTATTTACACACCACTCTTCGCTTTAATTTCTCAGATTTAGACAAAAAAAATCCTTTTCTAATTACACCCATGGTTCTTCAAATGGAAAGCGGAAGTATGTTGATTAAAAAAAGTCTTTCATCTTTCCGTAACCACCGCGAGTGAGCTCCATGTTTACATAGAATCCAAATGTAACATCAACTCGGTAATTCTAATGATCACAAGCATTTACTCGTCTTAATGCCTGTGACGTATCAACAAATCAACACACACATATATGTATGTGTACGTTCTTACCTAAATGTTTCAATGCAGGTGGTATAAATGGTTTATTCACCTTCTACAGCTTCACTCGAGTGAAGATAAACATGATACGAGACGACAGTGCCGGTAGCGCCCCCGGTAGCAGGCCCTAGCGAGGGCACAGCCGCGCGGAGGTGAATGAAGAACGCCAGGCTGTCTCTGTGGGAGTGCTGTATCTGAGTCAGAGAGGTCAAGCTGGGTCATCTTATATTCGACCCCGGCAGTGTCTGCAGGGGGCGTATATTTTGAATCGTGCCATGAGGGGCCTATGCTGGCACAAGCAGCATGGTGCCCATGAGGAAACTACGTAGTCTGTGAGATAGCATAAGACACAATGCTATGCAGTATGCCATAGGTGGTTCCGTCTGCTAAATTTAAATTGTATAACTTTTTTAAACTGATGCACATTTTTGGCACACGCTACGTTTTGGGGGGAGACTGTTCCATACTTCAATAGTTTTGTTTGGGAAACTATATTTTTTGACATCTTTATTGCCTCTTTTTACTTTCAACTTTTTGTTGTCCTCTCAACCTTCTTGTATTCAAGATTTTATCTTTACCCAACTCCATTCTTCCTGTAATACAGTTGAACAGCATAATCATGTCCCCCCTTTTCCTTCTTCCTTCCAAAGTATTAAGTCCAAATTTCTGTAGTCCATCTTGTGGTCGCTCTTTGAACTCTTTCCGGTTTGTCCATTTCCTTTTTAGTGTGGATTCCATACCGTGGCACCATACTCAAGACGACATCTTATGATTGCTTGTAATGATCTTCTTTACCATATCTTCGTCCACATACACGAATGCCCACTTCATGTTGGCAATCAGTCCTAGCATTTTGTGGACCTTTTCATTTATATGGTCATTTGGGCTTAGGTTTCAGTTTATGATTACTCCAAGATCTTTTTTCGCTGTCAGCTGTGTTTAATATTGTGTCTACCATTATGTTTAATATTGTGTCTACCATTATGTTTAATATTGTGTCTACCATTATATTGGAATCGTGGGCGGTTTCAACTTTCTCCAAACCTGACAACGTGGCATTTATTGGCAGCGATTCCATTTTCCAAGTACAACTCCACGTGAATAAGTTCTCGATGTCACTTTGGAGACGTATGTTGTCCTTTCTTGTATCTTTGCGTCGTCTGCAAACATATTCAGATAACTACCCGGGCTTATATTTGATTCTAAATCATTGACGAAAATAGTAAACATAATCAGCGCCAACACCGATCCTTGAGGCACTCCGCTGGTTACTCGTCGCCATGTAGA
>NW_020869039.1:110000-115000 GCF_003789085.1 Penaeus vannamei | reverse complement strand
AGTTCGAGAGGGACCCGGCGCGTCTGGAGGCCATGAAGGAGGAGATGCTGGCCTGCGACTCTGAGCCGGTCCTGCTGAAGGCGTTTCCGAGGCCTGGGGGCGCGCCCTCCTCCGGCCACGTCTTCAGGGACGTCAGCCCGGCGCTCCTTCAGAAGTTCACCGCCAAGTGCAAGTCCGAGGGCGTGACGTTCAACAGCGGGCTGCAGGGGGCCATCAACACGGCTCTGGTGGAGACTGTGGCGGAGGCCGGCCTGCAGCAGGACGCCTTCAGCCTCAGCATCAACCTCGCCACCGACGTCCGCCGTTACATGAGCAGGAACCCCCTGGAGGTGCTGGGCCTGCACGTGCGTCCGACTGTACACCGCGTGGCCACACCCGCACGCGTGCGCGACCACTTCTGGCACTATTGCAGGGCCTTGCACGCCCTGCGGCCAATTCGCTCCGGCTTGGCGCTGCAGCAGGAGGTGGTGCGTGAGATGACTCAGCCGCCCGGTGACCCACACCGATACTACATGACACCCCCGCCTGTGCTCAGGGACTTCGGCCTTGCCAGCGTGGGCGATCTGACCACACTTATCAGGGGGGAGGGCGACCACCTCCAGCTGACGGACATCCTCATGGCTTCATCTGCTCACCGCTTCCTGTACATGATGCTGCATCAGATCTACACATTCCGCGGTCACTGTCCTTACTCCGTCAGCTATGACACGTCCTACATGACTCACGAGACGGCCACCTTGATTGCAGACAAAGTGTTAGCGACAATCGCGGACATTTGCAAATAACATTCTCTCTCTCTCTTTCCTTCACTGGCCTGTTGTTTCAGTGTTAACTTATTTATGACGAACGGTGGCGTAACTGACGACACCGAGATATACGTTTTCCCAGTTAAGAGGTATAATTTACCAATATAACCTGACACTTTATCATGACTATATCCGAAAAGAAATATCTATTTTGTTTCACATAAAAATTATACTCGCTAAGAAGCACAAACTGACAAGGTACGATATTGTATCAATTATATTCCTTTGACGATGTTTGAAAACTGACAGGTTGTAACATTAATCACTATGTCGACTGTTGACTTTGGATTGATTTGCATAATTCATCACAAGAGGCCTGCAACAAAACCAGCTGTCATCTCCTTTGTCATTTAACCCGGGACGTCCGGGGTAATACCCTGGAAGTGTTGTCGCTTCCAGGGTTTGATGCTGGACGTTACGGGCTCATGATGTCATCGTTTATCGAGGCAGAGCCCATCACCTGGTCGAGAATAAGCTCAGCCCCCTTGCTTCTGCGCATGCGTGACAGCATTTCATCCCCAGGGCCCTTCACTGAGCGTTAGGTCAATGCCAGTCAAAATAAATTATTTTTAATAAGTGCAGGAAACGAATTAAACAGGCAACAGTCATCGGTGCTTACTTTACTCACAACTTTCATATCTCTTTTCAATAATACTTCAACGGAAAAACAATTTACAAGCTCAAACAAAATAAAAATACCATGTAAATCTGCACTTTTTCCAGTCGTAAACACTGCGTCCCGAAAAGAATCCGTTTATATACTGCTTATTACTTTCATGAAAACGAAAAGTCTCACATGTTGTATATACCCTATATAAAGTAAAACTCAAAGGAAGTATATTTTTAGATTATCCGTGAATATTACTTTGAGTGTAGGTCTTTACAAATCGAGTATTTATCATATGATTGCATTCGGACAGTTCTCAAAGACACCGATACCGCACGAGCAGCGAAGTGCAGTATCAAAGAGTCAAAATGCCTTTCATGTAATTACTTGATATATTTGGGTAATTGTATTGCTGTTGCTACGTGTTCATTGTAACGCATTTTATAAATGTAGGCAGGGGAAAGTGAAAATATGCGGAGAATAGATATAAAGAAATATTAATGACTGAATAAAGAGAGGTAGAGGTAGAGAGAGAGGGAGAGGTAAGGAGGGAGGAGGGAGGAGGAAGGAGGAAGGAGGGAGGAGGGAGGAGAGAGGAGAGAGAGAGAGAGAGAGAGAGAGAGAGAGAGAGAGAGAGAGAGAGAGAGAGAAAGAAAGAAAGGAAGAGAGTGTCAAAGTCATAACACTTAAGAGAGAGAGGATGAGGGAGAGAAAGAGAGAGAGAAAGAAAGAGCGAGCGAAAAAGAGTGAGAGAAACAGAGAGAGGAACAACACATAGTAACTAAATTAGATTCACTGATAATAAGAAAGAGAGAGAGGAACAACACATAGTAACTAAATTATATTCACTGATAATAAACAGCGATAATGAAAATGAATACCACTTTGCTGGACTGGGGGGGGGGGAAGGACCTTCTCCGACAGGTTATTAACTCGCGAAATTAATAACATACACACCACAGTCCTGACACCTGGCATCACAGGGCCTATCCTCTCCGATCAGATCCTCACTCCAACGATTCCAGGGGGAAGAGGCATGCGTTTCTTTCCTCGGACATCGTCGGGGCTCTCTCTCTCTCTCTCTCTCTCTCTCTCTCTCTCTCTCCTCTCTCTCTCTCTCTCTCTCTCTCTCTCTCTCTTCTCTCTCTCTCTCTCTCTCTCTCTCTCTCTCTCTCTCTCTCTCTCTCTCTCTCTCTCTCTCTCTCTCTCTCTCTCTCTCTCTCTCTCTCTCTCTCTCTCTCTCTCTCTCTCTCTCTCTCTCTCTCTCTCTCTCTCTCTCTCTCTCTCTCTCTCTCTCTCTCTCTCTCTCTCTCTCTCTGTTTCTGCCACGGGTCGCGTCCCCAACCGGCTGGCTCCAGTGTCTTCTCCAGCTCGTTCTCCTTGGGCTTGATGGCGTTTCAAAGAGGACTCAGGTACACAGGACATATATGGGTATTCTCCCCCATTATTGCACATGTTAACATCCCCCTATGACCACATTTCTAGCGTTCAATCCACCCTCGACAAGACGTTCTCTTCTGCCGTACCTGGGGTGATGGCGTTTCAAGGAGGACTGCCTCCTTCCGCGTACCAAGTCCAGTATTATTGTCGGGAAAACCCAACAATCTGTCTACAATTTACTGGGCACGAACATTTTACTCTACTCAAAATAGCGCTCAATAGATGTGGCCGCATCACAACTGTTCTCTGCTTCTAGAAGCCCGTCGAAAATTCTTCAGATTGTAATGTCAAATCAACGGTTTTGACATACACACACACACACACACACACACACACACACACACACACACACACACACACATATATATATATATATATATATATATATATATATATATATATATATATATATATATATATATATATATATATATATATATATATATATATATATATATATATATATTATATATATATATATATATATTATATATATATATATATATATATATATATATATATATATATATATATATATATATATATATATATATATATATATATATGCGTGCGTGTGTTTGTGTGTGTGTATACAAGCCCCCCCCGAAGGAGCCGCCGCACAAAGGAGACGTTTCGTCAGAGGAGAGACAGCGACGACAGACAAAGACGCAACATTCTATCTCTCCACCACTTTGCCCTCGACGCCCGGACAGGGGGGGGGGGTCTCTTGGGGGTTTCACATCTACCTTCTATAAAAAATAAATAAAATAAAATAGAAATAAACAGGCCAAGACCCCTTCCATTAGCCGCTTTGTGTGTGTAGGAGATTTGAACACTTTATACAACTTTTCCCTCAGCCATCCGGATACCTGGGTCCGTTGCTGAGGTGATCTGTTATCGTTTGGTTGTATCTCAGTCGTTTTTTCTTCTTCTCTTTCTTTCGAGTTGAGAACATTGATAAAGAGATGCGATACAATTAGTATTGTCAATTTTGCTACGGAGAGAGAGGAGAGGAGAGCGGGAGAGAGAGAGAGAGAGATGAAGACAGGCAGGCAGACATACAGACAGGCAGACAGATAAAGACACTAAAGACAAGAAAAGAAAGAGAGAGAAATAGAGGGGGAGAGGGAGGTAGAGAGAGAGAGAGAGACTCCAACAGACAGACGTGTAAAAGAAGAAAGAGAGAATGACAGATAGAGAAGATAAGATATCCCATTGATGACGTCAAATGTGACCTATCGAGTCCATTCCCTTTTAAGACAAGCGCAAGCCCTGAAGTCTCCTCGCATCTTGAACATAGTCGTTCATTTGACACAAAAGTTTTTTTTATTTTGTTGTTCATTGAGACAGAACTTTTTGTCTACCTGGAAAATTATTTTAGATTTGTAAATATAACTCTAGTGTACAGGACACATACTGTACATTTAAGGACCGAAAACCTGCAACTTGGACTGTGAACAAATGGGTATGAACACGTTGCCCAATAAGAACACAAGTAGCAACAATTATATGTAATATATATGTGTGTGTGCGTGTGAGTGTGTAAACAAGCATTTCAAAATGTAATAAGGAAATGATAGTGGAACAAATTTACTTATTTAAGTTAATAATAATGATGATAATGGTTATGGTATTAACAGTATCAATGATATTGGTAAAGGTGATAACGGTAATGTTAATGATGATAATAACAGGAATTATTACTACCATGATTGTTAAAGTCATCATCATTTTTATTATTACTGCTACTACTACTATTATTACCACTATCATCATCATAACGAAACGAAGAAGTGAATAAATAAAGTGACCAAACACTTTATCATTGAAATCGAAATTTTCCGATTAGCTATCAGATCAGGAAAAGAAAACACACTGACTGTAGTACATCTCACGACACGTTCACCTCATGTTTCCTCCTTATCTCACACGAGGAATATAGCTCTTGTCACCGTGAAGAGGGCGAGGGGGGAGGGGGGGGGAGAGGAGAAGGAGGCGAGGGATGGAGGGAGAGAGGAGGAGAGGGGTGAAGGGTGAGGCGAGGGGTGAGGAGAGAGGAGGAGAGGGGTAAGGGTGGGAGAGGAGAAGGAGGCGAAGGGTGGGAGGGTAGGAGAGGAAGGGAGGCGAGGGGTGGGAGGGTGGAGAGG
>NW_020869039.1:95000-97500 GCF_003789085.1 Penaeus vannamei | reverse complement strand
TTTTACCAATATATGAAGAAGGTTTTGCTATTTGTGTGCATACGTGGCAGAATATTCACAGTAAATGTCGCATTATTTTTAGAAGTTCCTGTCACTGTATTATTTGTATTTTTATTCATATTTTTGGTAACACTCCCCGTGTTTGTTACCACTAACATATAAAATATTACTGTAACTAAAAATAGCCCAGGTAGAGTCTTCGGTCCTCGGCGTCACCTGGGCATCACCACGACGCCGCAATCCACCACGGACACGAGGCCGACGTCGCCCACCTCCGCCGCCGCCCGGACCACCTCCAGCCCGCTCTCCACCTTGCCGAACACCCTCACCCACACGTACCCCTCGTGCTTCTTCGTCGTGATGCCGAACTTGGTGCTCGAGGCCTCGCTGCTGTGCCACTTGCCGCTGACGAGGCCCTCGGCGCACGGGAGCATCACCTTGTTGCTCACGATGCCCGACAGGATGGGCGCGCCCCCGCTGCCGTCGTTGCACTCGTAGTCCCCGCCCACGAGCTCGTCCTTCGAGGTGCTGTCCACCAGGTTCAGGAGGCGAGTGCGGGCGTACGAGGGACCGGCGTGGCCCGTGCACATGAGGACGAACTGTCGGCCCAGCGCTACGTTCATGTCGGGGATGAGGCGGACGTAGACGCGTCGGGGGGGCGAGTCGGGCCAGGCCAGGTCGAGGAAGGCCAGGCCCGACGACATGTTGGCGTGGTCCATCACCTTGCGGTACTGCGGGGTCGGGGGATAGATGGATAAGCTGATAGATACGTACATAAGTAGATAGACTGATAGATGCGTACATAAGTAGATAGACTGATAGATAAGTACATAGATAGAGAAGTTGATACATATGTAGATAGTAGATAGATAGACAGATAAGTTGATATGTAGATAAATTGATATACAAATAAGCTGATAGATATGTAGAAAACTAGATATATAGATGAGTTGATAGATGGATATGTAGATACATATATGCATACATACATATATATATATATATAATATATATATATATATATATATAATATATAATATAATATATAATATAAATATATATATATGTGTGTGTGTGTGTGTGTGTGATAGATAGACAGATAAGTACATAGATAAATAGATAGATCCAATAATCTGTATAAAAAAACATTTCTTTTTTACGTGTATCTACCCACTATAAGGTTACAAGAAAATCTCGATATATTTTCCGGACATAATGAAATTTGCATTAAAGATTAGACTGGTAATGATAGCGTTGTGTTGTAGATAAGGTGATTTAATATCTACATGACTGATAGAAAAAAATAGACATGTTCATTCACAAACTCATACATTCACAAATAGGAATACAAATTTATATACATAATACATAGATATAAATACTCGGATATATGCAAATTACACACACTCTCTGTTCCGTAAAGACAAACACATATTGACACTAATACACACAAATACACAGGGCACACAGACAAAAAAATATATAAAACGCATACGCATACAACATAGAGATAACATAGACACTAATATACACTGCATAAACATACACATGAATAAATTTTTAAAAACATGCACATAAACACATACATGAATAGGCCTACAATTCATACAAACGTACATAAACAGGACAAGCACACTAACATACATAACACACACACACACACACACACACACACACACAACACACACACACACACACACACACACACACACACTCTCTCTCACTCTCACTCTCTCTCTCCTCTCTCTCTCTCTCTCTCTCTCTCTCTCTCTCTCTCTCTCTCTCTCTCTCTCTCTCTCTCTCTCTTCCACACACACACACAACACACACAACACACACACACACAACTCTCTCTCTCTCTCTCTCTCTCTCTCTCTCTCTCTTCTCTCTCTCTCTCTCTCTCTCTCTCTCTCTCTCTCTCTCTCTCTCTCTCTCTCTCTCTCTCTCTCTCTCTCTCTCTCTCTCTCTCTCACACACACACACACACACACACACACACACACACACACACACACACTCTCTCTCTCTCTCTCTCTCTCTCTCTCTCTCTCTCTCTCTCTCTCACACACACACACACACACACACACACACACACACACACCACACACACACACACACACACACACACACACACACACACACACACACACCACACCCGCCCCACGCCGCGCCGCCCGCCGCCCCCGCCCCAACACTTGCCAAACCTGCCTCTCCCACCCACCGGGATAGTATAGGCGTGCGTGGGCGGTGACTCATCCTCCAGATGGTGCAAACAGACGGTCTCCTTATCCATCGTTATCCTGGCGTATCGTGGGCGGCCTTGCTCATACTGGACGCCCACCAGCTGCCCGCCCTCCATCAGCTGGGTTATGGGCGTGGTTGTCTTCAGGGGAGGAAGGGGCGGGGGTATTTTAGTAGACGATGCAACGGGCGGGGGATGGAAAAACGTAAAAAAAAAATGACTTCAACTAAGTTTAAAACTATTCTAAATCTAAATCAA
>NW_020869039.1:77500-90000 GCF_003789085.1 Penaeus vannamei | reverse complement strand
GAACGAACGTTGATTTTGTAAAATTGTATCACAATTTCCATGTATTTTCCCCATTTTTCTTGTTTCTGACGCTGCTTTATAACAAAACTTTTCCAATACATGGTTTCCTGTCATAGAGGTTTGCATGTGTCTTCTTTTTTCGATATCGTAGCACGGACTTTACTATTCGATTACCACAATTGAGTGAAGTTGTAGTAGGAATACACATGTAAGAGTATTCACAATTTACGTAATATCAAGACTTCAACCAAATGATTATCAATTTGCATATTCACGAATCACTCCCGAGATTATAATGCATGTGACACACGACACGAACACTCACAAGAGAAATGCTAGATTAGCGTAAAACACATAGATTAAGTTCGAGCGGAGAGACTGTATGTTCCCGAAGTGGCATCCTGTAAACAACTGAATTCTTGTGTTGCCAAAAGAAGGGATTGAGTCTGTTTTCTTTTCTTTATTTTAATCTTCGGTTTAGCTTGATATGCTTGTTTGCGGTTGTCTTTTTTGTCAATTATTGTACTTGCATTGTGTAATAGTATTGGAAAGTAAGATTATTATCTTTATTAGGATCATCATTCAAGGTCATCATGGCTTTCCACAGTGCCTTTTATGTTTATAAATTTAAAGGTGTTTTCAAAATGCGCGTATGGATGGCTAAATATTTATGAATAATGACTGATTATTGTGCCAAGATAAAACAATAAGCAAAAGACAGGAAGAGGGGAATTATGCGCCAGATGCCCTTGTTTGTTTCGTGTCTTTAGAGAAAACGGATGTATGGACATGGCGGACTTTTGTAAACACTGTCTCAATAATTTCTCTACAATCTAAAAGAGTTGGAACTTTTATCATTGGCTAGAAAAATTAATATTGAAACTATAGAAAATTATGCTATGAATAATTCAGCAGCTAGCGATATAAATCAATCAGCTTCATGAGTATACGACAACAGTATACGCATTTTTCTCGATACGATCTTTAGTTTCATTGATATCCAAAGATTTTTTGTCAGTTACTCGTAAGGTACAGAAAATGATTGTCTTGGACGCAGAGAACTTAAATAACTGGAGAGTTTAGAATCTTCAGCATACACAACAAAAACTGTAATAATTGTTTGTGTTGTTTCAAGGGCTATAGTTTTGACAAATAAGTACAGCGAAAGATGAGTGAGTTCTGGGCTACTATTGAAAGTGAGGACTGCGTGTGTACTCTAAATGTTTCTCCATACATTAAAATGCTACCACATAGCGACCGTCGCGACCGCCTTCCTACCCCATAGCGAGCAAGGTCTATATAATCCTTCATTTGAAGGATTGAAAATGTTTATTTTTGTCCCACTCACCTGGCCCCATAGGTAGCTATATGAGTACTTATATAGATCTTGATAGCGAGTGCGTTGCAACCGCGATGCGAGTGCACATCCAGTCGCTCGATTGTCATAAAATCTGTAGGTGTTTTAAGCCGAAGCTCTCAGTGGCAAGATGGCTAGACTACAAGAGAGCGCGTTGCAACTCGTGTTACCTCGAAGCGACCTCGATGATACTAGGGACGAGAAAGAACGGGTCAGACGACGCGCAGATTTGGCGGGAAGCGCAAATGAGTGATGACGTCAGCTGTGCTAAACATTGCGCGTAATCCGATGAGTCCAGTCAGATGTAGTTTGTTTTGTGCGTTATGTGTGTGTATATATATATATATATATATATATATATATATATATATATATATATATATTATATATATATATATATATGTGTGTGTGTGTGTGTGTGTGTGTGTGTGTGTGTGTGTGTGTGTGTAATATTATATGGATCAAAATAAAAGTTTGATGTTTGAAATGCCATATTTTTCCCATTTCGAGGAGTTTAAACATTGCACATGTCAGTCCAGTGATAAGTATTGAATATGTTATCGGATTGTACAAAAATTACATTAATACAAGTGATGCCATGCCTAAGGTTAGCTTTTTTTTAGGGGAGAAGGGGGTAAAAACACCGTATGATTTATATTCATATTTATAACGATTATTTGATACGTTGTTAGTATGAATGCAGTATGCTGTTGACTAGTGGAAATGGCCCAATATTATTTTCAGCTACAACCACCAATTCCCCGTAGAGTGTCGGTTTCTGCTTATTATTATTGTGTTATCATTATTATTAATGTGTGTATTTGTTTATTACAGTGATGCGAGTGGCCATGGCGAATGTATGTGTGTGTGGTATAAGAGGAAGCATATTGTGTTTGGGTTGATATAAATGAAACAGGATAGGCATAGGCAATCTAGTTTAATAAATGGATGAAAGGAGCTTCCTTGTGTGTGCCAGTGTTATTCCGTAGTTCCCAAATTTACGGTATTATTTCAGATATTACCAGATACATTGCCAAGACAAATGTTCTGTGCTGTCTTGTGGAGGACAATTGTCAAAAGAATCTTCTGAAACTGATAGGGCCGTAGGTACTGATATAACTAGTAGTGAAGAACAGCAATTGGAAACTAAGTACCTAGAAAAGAAAATTAGAAAACAATCAAAAGGAGGGGATTTAAAGAGTGGGAGTTGATTTACCAAATGGCAAAAAGTAGGCCTATGTAGTGTTGAATACCACAAGGGGCATCTTTCTCTTTCACCTGTTGGATAGTTGAGTTCCCCGATTTAATTATTAAGATCGTCCCATTGTTTGGTTGGTACGTCCTTGTGATTGATCAAGAATGAGCTGTCTGTTCTATTGTATACCTTATGTTTGGCTTGGGTTGATATTGTATAACTGTATAGTATACAATGTTTTCCTATTAAAAATAATAGTTGTGTATTTATTTCCAAGTCAGAATGAAAGACATTAAAATCATGCTAACATACTGGAGCCCATCTATGACAGACGTTATCATTCGGGAGAGGTGGGGAGGGAAGGTTTTGTGGGACACGTGACGTCACTGCGCCGAGGGAGGGAAACGTGTCCGCCAGCCGTCAGACTCGTTCTCTCTCGTCCCCGGGTAATACCTCCTTGCCTACTTCGAAGTAAGCGAGCCAATTTTTAGACTTTTTGGCGGTCGCAAAGCGGTATCTTGTCGATGGAAACCTCGCTTTTCTAAGCAGCTCTTCGTGTCATTTTATTGATTAATGTTGGATTACTGTTATTTCACATGATATATATTATTCATCCATTTATTCGAGTTATTATCATAACGTGATCATGATTATAGCAATGAAAGGTAGGACCGTCAATTGGTGGGTGGGGCTGGAAGGACAATTCCCCCGCAAGACGCTGTTTGCCCCCCTCAAGGTCTGGCCTGCTTTCCCGAAGGACCACATTTTTTATCTATTTATTGTCTATTTATTTATTTGATTTTTTCTTTATTTTACACCTATATATGTCCAGTTATACTTCAAATATCCCTAGAATACTTTTTTCTAGTTTTCTTCGCCCGCCAACCCACTCTTGCCCCACTTCCCTCAAAGCCTCTGTTTTCCCCCCAACAATGTCTGGCTTGCCCCTTCCCTGGGTCACAGTCTTTAACTTTTTAAACTAAATTTCACTTATGTAGGGCCAGTTATAGTTTTAAAATGCCCCTAAAATAGCTAATTATCCTAAATTCGCTCGCCTACCCCTCCATCCCCCTCCCAGAAAAAGCTGAAATGACGGCCGAAGTGTGTAGGGCTGGCTGCTTTTCCGTAGCAGCATTCTGACGTTTTCTATACATTTGATGATAAAGAAAACGGATATAGATTATGAGAATGAACCACACAGTATTATAAACGGATGAAAATTTAGATTACAGTTACAGTGCATAGGCTCAGGGTCTGATGATTATAGGATTCACTGTATTACTTTCTTTTTCATTGCACTGCATAAAACAATATACAATACATATATTTTTAAGCCAATAATGTAACTACATTCAACAACATGGAATGCACCTGCATCTCTTTATAGGAAATGCATTAGATATACATCTAACTTAAGAAAATACGACACTGAACATCTAAACTATAAAAAGTAAACGATCATTCATAATGAGGGAGTTGCAGGGCTGAGGGTTTAGAGTCATTCTATGGGACTGTGGCTCTGCCTTTGGTGATGCCCAGCTGAAGTGACATCGGATGAAATTTTGGGCGTGATGACGTTCAGTTTGCTAGGATGGTTTCATGCAAAAATGCAAAATTAGCCTATTTAAATTTGATTATATTATTTGAAATTTAACTACCCATTATTATTCAGAATACCCACTTCTGAAATCATAGTGTCTTATTTCAAAGAGAAAAAAAAATAATTGTAATTGTTTTTTATCTACTGATAAATTGGTTTTCATATTAGTGGTTCAGTTGTAGAAAGTGCTACACTATCTGGATGTAGATAAAGGGAGATACAGGATTGGCGGTTAGGACTACTGCATTTTAATGTATATCAATCAAGCAAGATTTAGCCATTAGCCCTCGACAAACGTAAAGACGTATATGCTGAAAACATCTCAAAATTGAGAACTGGCCACGTCTGATGTTTTGAGGTCTTGGGGACGCCGGGAAAAACGCTTGGCGACCCCACTTACGTCCGTGACCCTAGGGTCGGGAAAGGCTGCCTTGGTCTTTATAAATGCGGTATTTGTGAACTTGATTGTTAGAATGAAAATTATCATTATGGGACAATGAAAATCAATTACTGACGAATATATGTATAGATCTTTCAAGCATCGACATATATCGTGAAATAACTCCTTTCTTTTTCCTTCTCTTTATTCCTAACATATTCATTAAGTGATTAAAAAGCAACAAGGAAATGTTTTTGCATGTACATATGCAAAACTCAGTGGCTGACCTACATAAATCTACACACTAAATACACAAATCTGTCCATTTTTGAGTGATTGTTTATTATAGACTCCAGGAAATACTTGTTTCTTGCCTGTCTTTTGCAACATCCTTTACGGAAAAGCTGTTTAAATATTTATTGAAAAAATTCTGCAACTTCGGTCATTAGCGGCGAATTCAGTCTTGAGACAGGGAGACATGGGGCGAAACCACAGGCAAGACCATACAGCTCTATAAATAGGTTAAAATGAGTTGACGATTAGGACAAATGTGTTAGATCTCAAAGATTGTAGAGAGCTGTAGATGAATGTGGCAAGGAAAGGTAAAGAGGAACTGACACAAAGTTAGCTTTTCATACTTTCAGCTCGGCTCTTACACTTTAGGATGTGGACTGAGGAAGTGGATGAAGGAGAAAAGGAAAAGAAAAAAGGAAAAGTAACGACCATGCAAATTTAGTTGTGGCGAGAGCTGAGGTCAAAAGTACTAATCCCGTACCTTGGGCCTTGTCTCTGTCTCCCAAGCCCCTCACCCCATGACAACGAGCAAGAGATTAGGGGGGGAGCGCTAATATAGTTTGTCTTATGGCGTCGATCTCGGTCTCTGTCTCGGTTCAACTCCGACAAGAAAATAGACAATTTCTTTGGATGATCACAAGTTTATGTACAGTTGAATATCAACCTCATCACAAATTCCACAGCTTACTTTTAGCCGAGTCATATGAGCAGTAAAATTGACTGCTGCTGACGCCATTAAGACAAACATTAATTAAATTGTGTAACCCCCTTTTAGCCATTCGTCTCATGTGTTTACGTAAAGTAAACGTGACCAATTATGTTCCCCATTTATAGTGCTGTCCTATTCCTGGCTATTTTCACTAACATCTGATGTTTTTTATTGCAACAGTAGTGTTTATTTGCCGGGTATATTCATCTACAGAGCCTCAAGTTTGATCACTTTGTATTATTCTTCCTCCAATAACCACAAAAATAGGCATTCGTGATCTTTTCCGAGAAACTGCATCCTATTAAATAGAATTAAATACATTCATTTACTCTTCTGGCCTTTGCCTTTTATCATTGTTTGATGTGTGACGATCCGTTCAATTTGACGTAAAATTAGAATATTGTCATCTAATTATCCAGGATTTAAGTTCTGAAAAAATATGGGGAGTATCTGAGATCGTGAGATTTACAGTCAGCGAGATCCAAAAATGTAGCAATGAATGACAGTATATGATATAACAATAACAATTACACAGTCAGTACTACAACTGTAGATAAAGTGATATATTGCTTTCTATCCATTATCCTACAGAAATGTTTTATAATTACAACCCAAAAGGCGATTGGCAAGATCTGACCATGACAACTTGCTGAAGATTGGTAATTATTTAGCATGGTTTTTCATATTTAACTGCTTAGGGCTCCTCGTGAACAAGTTAATTTTAGTAAATTACAACAAAATGGTGGCCTATTCTCTAAGGTTCCACCCTACAAAATGGTTTCTTCCGATCTCATGAAAGCGAGAGCCGACTGCTCATGTAAAATACTGAAACGTGCACAATTTATGCCGACCCAACAGAATGAATGCAAAAGCCATGCCTTACATTACTAAAATATCAACGAGTCAAAAGTATGTGAAAGTTATCGTCTATGTAATGCTACAGAAAAGGGGTACATTAAGCATTTAAGGGAAATCATTTAGTCTTTATATGCATACTATTTAATGTTTTGTTTGACAGGTTGAGTATTAGATAATTTACAAAATGTTTTCAACCACTTTTTGCCCTTTTAATCTCATCAGATTGTAAGCCATTTATATTTCCTTGTTTTCACTGACGAATTTCAGTTTTTCATAGTCCAGCTATGACGTTAATTTAACATTGCAAACGGATGTGAGGCTTAGCTTCCCTTAATTAAAAATGTTATTCCGTTCCTGATTCAACTGCATGAAGCCCACAGCATAGTTTGCTGCTTGCTTCATTAGTGCCAGGAACTTAATATAAAACTTTTACATTTCATTTTATTCTGGTACCAATGGTAATCAAAGAAAAGGTAAGAAAAAGGTCCCTCTTTATTAAGAACCTGTACAGACTCCTCCAAATTCGACTATCCTTATAGATCATACTTTGGTACGACAAGTCTTCATAAAGGGACATTATTTATAATTATTATATACACAATCTGAAATAAAAATGGAAAAATTTTCATGTTTTACTCTGCAGGATGTGTTCTCAAAAAAAAAGACATGTTGACATTGGCTGTAACATATATACATCATTTTCTCACGTTAAAGTCCCTTGGGGCAGGTGCAAACCAAGCATTCATGTGCATTTCAAAAAGATAACTTAATTTTGCTCTCGTAACATAACGTGCTAGGGTTACAACTTGACTACCCCCGTCCCAAGGGCCTTCAACAGCACCCCCCATTAGCAATCTACCCTAGCCCACTGGTTGGTTGGTTGGTTCCCTAGCCTGTCTTCCAAAGGAAGGACATCGCCTTTCCTGTTTAGGCCTGGAAGGTGGCCAGGAAGTCTGTGACGATCTGCTTCAGCTTGGCATCGCTCTCTGGGGTGATGTGTCCCTCCTTGGCAATGTTGTCAAGGAGTCCCTGGTGGCTGGTCTTCAGCATGGCCATGAACTCCTGCTCGAACTTGGTGATCTTGGAGGGGTCCATCTTGTCCAAGTGGCCACGCACACCGCAGTAGATGACGGCAACCTGTTCCTCAATGGCCATGGGCACTGAAAGGAGTAAATTATGACCGCTTAGATTTATAGATTTTACAAATAAAAGTTTGCATTAAAACTCAGTCAGACATTTAAAGATCTCAAAATAGCAAATTTTGATTCCTTGTTACAAATACACATCTATAGGGTTGACAATTTAGGCACATTCTTACTGGGATAGCAGTAGACTCACATTCAAGGGTAAGTAGCTTATTCGTAACTCATTTCCAATTTGTGTAAAAGGTAATTTTTACCAAGAGTGACACACCCTCCAGAGACTAATCCCAATTCCAGGGTATCATGTGAACCTTAAAATATAACTTAACTTTTCCTACCTTCTATTTATTCCCTAGATGGGGGGGAAGCCCCCTGTACCTCCCATTTAACACCTCATGACAACTTCTAGAAAACAGACTATTAATAAGAACTCTGGCTCTGCGAGTGTGTTGTGGAGAGTGCGCTGTGATCTGCTCTGCAGCAGACCTTTTCATCCTTTACCAGTAATTCAGAGGCTGCTGCAGCTTAAACTTTCTTAACCAATTTCTTATGCTCTATACGATGGCAGTGTCCTTTTCCCTCTATCTCCACACATCGCTCTAGGTAACTTGTACTTTTAAAAATAACCTGTCTTTTTTACAAAAATTGCTAATCAAACCCATTCAGGGTAACATTTTCATCATCCCTGCACCAGTACACATGACCGATTTCTTGCTTACCATACTGTCCCTGCTTCAAGAGCTCAGTAAGACGAACACCACGGTTAAGCAGCTGTTGGGTGGAAGCATCCAAGTCAGAACCGAACTGGGCAAAAGCAGCGACCTCACGGTACTGGGCCAATTCCAGCTTCATGGAACCTGCAACCTGTTTTCAGAGGAAAATAACCAAAATCAGAAGACCGTAAATGAAAGCAAGTTGGAACTACTTCAATGTACACATCAATGGGTGAATTCTTCCTGAATGCCACATGAAATGTAGAACTGACAAAGAATTTAAAAAAAGTGGCAAGCTATCACTTCGTGCAACTCCAACATCCGCATACCTGCTTCATGGCCTTAGTCTGGGCAGCGGATCCTACACGGGATACAGACAGACCGACGTTGATGGCAGGACGAATACCCTTGTAGAAGAGCTCAGTCTCCAAGAAGATCTGTCCGTCAGTGATGGAAATCACGTTAGTAGGAATGTAGGCAGACACATCACCAGCCTGGGTCTCGATGACGGGCAGGGCAGTGAGAGAGCCACCTCCATTGGTGTCGTTCATCTTGGCAGCACGCTCAAGGAGACGGGAGTGAAGGTAGAACACATCACCAGGGTAGGCCTCACGACCGGGAGGACGACGCAGCAGCAGGGACATCTGACGGTAGGCCACAGCCTGCTTGGACAGATCGTCATAGATGATCAGGGCGTGCTTGCCATTGTCACGGAAGAATTCTCCCATGGCACAGCCAGAGTAGGGGGCCAAATACTGCAGGGGAGCAGCATCAGAGGCAGTGGCAGACACCACAATGGTGTACTTCATGGCATCTGAAGAATTGGAAAATAATAAGTCAGATATATATATATCAAAATGCAAGATTCAAACTAAGTATGAATATTCCCTCATTACGCAAATATAATTAACAAGCATTACGGTAGATGGATCACTTACCAGCATCAGTGAGCCTCTTCACAATCTGGGCCACAGTGGACCTCTTCTGGCCAATAGCAACGTAGATACAGTACAGTTTCTTCTTTTCCTCAGCAGCATCGTTGAATCGCTTCTGGTTGATGATGGTGTCGATGGCAATGGCAGTCTTGCCAGTCTGACGATCACCAATGATCAACTCTCGCTGGCCACGACCAATAGGCACAAGAGAGTCTACGGCCTTGATGCCAGTCTGCATGGGCTCCCTCACAGAGATACGAGGGATGATACCAGGGGCCTTCACACCCACACGAGCCCTGAGCAAGACGCAACACTGATCAATTAAAGTGATCACTTATAACCAGCAAATAACTAATTAGTGATACTAGTCTGTTCTGCATATTCAACAGAAAATGTTTTCCAATACTTGATAGGAAAACCTTCTAAGCTTTCAATTAATCTAACAGTAATATTAATCAATTGCAACACCCACCTCAGGCCACCAGTGATAGGACCCTTGCCGTCAATGGGGTTACCCAGAGCATCCACAACACGGCCCAGGATGGCCTCACCAACAGGCACGTCCACAATGGCTCCAGTACGCTTCACGATATCACCCTCACGGATAAGCTTGTCATTACCGAACACGACAACACCAACGTTATCGGGCTCCAAGTTGAGGGCCATACCTATGGGCAAAGTAGAGATGTATTAAGTTGTTAAGTCATACCATCGTGTATTTCAAGCACTATGGCAAAAGCAAGACGTGAACCCCTAAAATAACCTTTTGTTCACCCATATACCATTACAAAAAATCCATACAAACCCTTAAGTCCAGAGGAGAACTCCACCATCTCCTCAGCCTGGATGTTCTTCAAGCCATAGACACGGGCAATACCGTCACCAATGCTCAGCACACGTCCTGTCTCTTCCAGGTTGGACTTGGGGGCAGCACCTGAGAATTATTACCAAGATATTTCATTTCTTCATATCCATATTATTGACAAGTATTCTCACTAACATATGCATGGTCTAGTTAAATTACCCATGGAACACCCAGCATAAAGCGAGAGTTAAGAATTTGATCAATATTCAATAGACTTGCACTGACCCTGCCTTCCATTAATTACAAGGACAATTTCAAAAATACCTTACTAAATCTTCCCCCTCCCCTTTATAAAACTCCTAAACTGAGCTCAATAAAGAACCTACCCAGGATGCGCTCCTCAAGGATGGTGGACACTTCGGCCGAGGACACCACATTGCTGGTGGTGAACTTGCGGGACACAATGGCCGCAGCTGGGAGGACCTTTGCGACCTGGAAAGAAAGAATGAAAGAATTAGAATATAACGTTATGAAGGTGGCAAAAATATTACCTGAAGACTTTGGATGGCAAGGTAAGGGTTTCTGGCTAAGAACTTCAAAGATTTGGTCAAAGCCACAAATTATGCTAATTAAGCCATTTCTAAATTTAATAGATTAAATAGATTATAAAATGTTGATACAGGACTCCACCCACCCCCTTCAATCCTCTCCTCAGACAGCCCACAGCCAAAAATGACAAACCATCTCCACATCCTGAGGAGGGGGGGAGGGGGGGTTAGTTCTTTAAGCTAAACTACAAAGGAGGTTGGCAAGACCTGCTTTGCTGGAAATATAACAGCCGTGTGCCAATACAGTGCCCCTGCATCATGCCAATGTCACATGCTTCCTGATTGCACTCCAGAGGGAGGCCAACAAAGAAAGACTTATACTGGCAAGTGAAGAACTTAAAAAGACCAAATAACTGTTGAGCGTGAACAAATCTTGCTACAATATACAATGGCCGGCTTCAAACTGCCAAACCTCACAGCTGCAAATGAAAGTGTGAAACGCACAATGCGCGGACAATTCTAAATAAGGCTATAGATCAATCTTAAAACATGTAAATTAAGTATAACAACATTAATGAAATATTTTAAGAGCATAATGTGTAACAGCATACTGATAATTATCCAAATATCATTTTGACAAACGAGTAGTAACACAAACTACTTTGGATATCGCAGTAATGAGTTAAGCAGTCTGTTTTGTTCTTGGCAAGGTTAACAAGATTAGCAGTGCCTGCAAGTTGTATTTATCTAGCAGTGACAGGTTACTGCAGCTTACTATATCATAGCCCAATATTTCTTCCACTCTAAGATGGCGGCATCCATTTCCCTGTATCTCCATGCATTGCTCTAAACTTTTACCTTGCTATTGTTCCTGTTTACATTATAAAATGGGAAGTACCTACACCTACAGATATACAAAATTTTACAGAGGTAAACAAGGTATGAACTTAAAAAATGTCACAAATACTGCATACACATGTCCCTTATGCAACCACACCGAACTACACCCCACTCCAGCCAACAAGTTTGGGGTATTCCCTGGAATTAAGAATCACTTAATGAACAAAACTCTTACTAACCTAATGGCCTTGTTTGCCAAATATGGGGTTTTGCCCCCAGACCCCAACACAATGATAAAAAAAAAATAAATAACTCTTTTAAAGGAGGAACTGGTCTGAACTTTACAACCTATATGCACACACTTCTTACGTAAGGCAAGATTTGTTACAGAGCACAGTAAGGGCAGGCACCTGGAGGGAAATACCTGGGAAATATTTTGTTGAAGTTTATATAACTATACCACCAAGGTCATAAAAATGAAAATCCACTAAGCTAAGGCAAAAGACTAATCTCAAATTGAGAGATCTTGATAAATGCCATGCAGACTAGGTTCATGGCAATTAGATGGGGGTCTGGGGTAAAGACCCTGATATATCATAGGCCTATAGATAAATATTCATAATCCACTAGCACATTAAAACTAGTAATGACCAAAACTTACTATAAATTAATTAGATTTTATATAAAGCACTACCAAAATTTTAATTCTCAAAAAATTAACTTATGAATCTATATCACAAGTACACATGCACTTGCAAGAATAATGAACAGAAGCTGCATGAACTCGGTTGATGCAATTGTTGAAATTATGCCTTTACTTTATGCAATTTCAATCGGTAATTTTTCACAATACTTTTGCATAATCGATCAGGATAGTTTTGGCATTCATGGATTGTTCTCTTACTCTAGTAGACATGTAGGATTATACAGCAGCACTCCAAACCCCCCCCCACTCTCTTGGCCCTGACAGTTGGGGAGGGCATAAAAAGTACCAGGGAAATTCTAGGGTAAACTAACAATACTATAACAATGAGAACACCTTACTATACTGTTGAATCCTGAGAGCACAGCCCCCTACAAACCCCACCCTGCCCAGGAAAACAATCTTCCACAATTACTGCAGGG
>NW_020869039.1:65000-67500 GCF_003789085.1 Penaeus vannamei | reverse complement strand
GCTTCATATTTTTTTTACGAGGTGTGTCATAGCCCAACATATATTCTGTTGGAGGTGATCCCGATCCAGGTTTTTTTATGATTGCCATTATCATCATTACCTCTGTCACCTCCGCCAAGAAGATGGTGTTTACGGACGCCAATCAGTGTACCTGAGGAAGGTGATCTTCGTGTAATTCTTCAAGGACGAATATTTTTATTGCATCAGCGACAATATTGCCTCGGCGGAGGTATGCGCTCTCTGACTGCTTCTAGTTATTAATCAATTTGTTATTATTAGTTTTATTAATAATAATTATATCATTATCATTATTGTCATTATCATTATCAAAATTTTCATGATCATTCTTATTGCTATAATAATAATAGTGATTATCATGCTAATAATGATAATGATAATGATAATGATGATGATAATAATGATAATGATAATAATGATAATAATAATAATAATAATGATAATTATCATTACCATCGCTATTGTTATTATCACCATTATTGTAATCATTATTGTTATTATTATCGTTATTATTGCCGTTATCAGTATCATTATCAGTAGTATTAGCATCATATTATCATTATTATCATATTATCATTTTCAATTTTATTATCATTACAGTTATCATCACCATTATTAATGCAATTATTTTACTATCATTATTATCATTATTATTATTATCATTATTATTATTATTATCATTATTATTGATATTGTTGTTATTATTATTATTATTATTATTATTATTATTATTATTATTATTATTATTATTATTATTATTATTATTATTATTATTATTATTATTATTATTATTATTATCATTATTATTATTATTATTTATCATTATTATCATTATTATCATTATTATTATTATTACTGTGATTATTATTATCATTATCAATATCTTTATTATTTTTCCAATACCCATTATTATTTGTATAATCAGTAATAGTAGTAGTGTCATTATCATCACATCATCGTTCATCATCATCATTATCATCATTATTATTATCGTCATAGTTCATCATCATCATCATTATCGTCACCATCATCGTTCATCATAATTCATCATCATTATCATTATCGTCATAGTTCATCATCAGCATCAGCATCATTATCATCATTAGCATTATCATCATCATAGTTCATTATCATTATCATCATCATCATCATCATCATCATCATCATCATCATCATCGTCGTCATCACCATCATCGTTATCTTCATAGTTCATCATCATCATGATCTTCATCATCAACATCATAGTTCATCATCATTATCATCATCATCATCATTATCATTATCATTATCATCATCATTATCATTATCACCCTCATCATTGTCATTATCATTATAATTTTCTCATTCACAACAGAAGTTTGTTCTATATTGTGCAAAGTACTAATAAATAAATAAAACAATAGTAATTCAAGTTCAATGAACAACTAAAAGTGGACTATAAGTAGTAACAAATAAAGGTCAGTATTTACGTGTCAAAAAAAGTACTTGTATTGATTGTAAAGACTGGATGATAAATAAGTAATGTTAAAGAATGGCCCATAGATATTTTTTAAATTGTAAAAAAGTAACATTGATCACAAGAACTTTCAATCACAATCATTAATACAATATATTACAGTGATTATTGTGATAAATATTTTAGGCATCCTTGTTTTACACGAACGACACTGTTGCCAAATTCCGAACCACGATCATACTGCTTTTGAATAAAGATAAAACCATACAGATGACTTCGCATAGTAGGTTCTATACCTTTAATAAAACACTACTATAAGTTTGATAAATGTACTCAACATCTTGAGTGACATTAGACGCGAATTTAGATAAAATATCAACAAGGACATTGCAAGGACATGTGGTAACACTGCTCACCTGCCACGGAAGAGGTTATTGTAAAGTTCAAAGTAAATTCTTTTATCCTTATTTATGTGAATTAACGACACTCTTACGGGGTAATTTCCCTTCCCTTCGTCAAAATCGAGCCACATCATCACTCCGGATACGAGAAAGACGGTAAAGAGAGAGGAATAATTCTCATTTTCCTTTAGAATGAGAGAATGAAAAGACGGGAGAGAGAATAATGTTAAAAAACTGGTTTTGGTTGAATAAAAGGGTTTGAAAATAGCATTCTGAGCTGTGTACGTGAATGAAATTTTATTCTGTGAATGTGCATGTGAAAGTGAAAGGAAAATAGGGATAGAGAGTGAAAGAGAGAGAGAGAGAGGAAAAAATACGTGTCAAGTGAGAGAGAGAGAGAGAGAGAGAGCAGATGTGTCTCCTAATTAACAGGTGTGTGAATACACAGGTGTTTGACCCCCTAATCCCTTCCCCTCCTTCCCCTCCCTCTCCTCCCTCCCTCCCTCCCTTCTCTTCCCTCCCTCCTTCCCCTCTTTCTCCCTCCCCCCTCCCTGTCCCTCTCTCCCTCAGTTTCATTGCCACGCAGAGCAAATTATACCATTGGTTGAGTTTCACAGTGAAGGTG
>NW_020869039.1:50000-52500 GCF_003789085.1 Penaeus vannamei | reverse complement strand
TCTTCCTGCACCAAGCTCCTCAGCGCAACTCGGGCAGCATCGGTAGGCTCAAGGACTATTGAGTACAGGTCTCGTCACTTCGGAGTTCTGCGCAGCTTTGGGGGATAAGGCCTATGACGTCACTAGGAGTAGACTGGGTGGGAAGATAATAGAAAACGATAGCAAATGAGCAGATACTTAATTAATTTTAGATGCCGGCACGTTGAACAGTTTGGATATTGGACAGATTTTACAGGCGATGGTTATCAGCGATTGTTTGTAGGTCTATATCACATGTTTTATGTGACGAGACCTGTAATTATATAGGCCTTGGTTCAGATGAGGTCAGCAGTGCTAGAAATAAATAACTCGTTTGCTAGTCCGGGATGGTGTAGGATGAGAATGCGCGATTCACACCCTTATGCTCGACTCTAGAACCGCTATATTCCCCCCACAGGACTTCATAAGGAACTTTGTATTTTCGTGAATTTTCGTGACATGTATGTCCCTGATTCTGGCCTACATGCGACTCGATAGTTCTGTTCTGTACGATAAACATCTACATTCTCTCTCTCTCTCTCTTCTCTCCTCCCTCCCTCCCTCCCTCCCCATACGTGCAAGTCTGTAGACACACCACACACACACACACACACACACACACACACACACACACACACACACACACACACACACACACACACACACACACACACACACACACACCACACACACACACACACACACACACACCACACACACACACACACTGATTGTGTGTGTGCACGCACGTGCGTGCATGCATGTTTGTGTATTCTGTGACTGCACTGTGGGAGCAACTATGCGGTTGTACGCGCATGTGTGTATGTGTATATTTATGAGTACGCTTTTTCCTAAGGCCACGCTCACGTGATATCTCTCCTGGACCTCTTGCATCCGGTGTCACATTTCCTCATAATCATGCGACTCGAGCGGTCACGAGTCGCCTGTCTGGTGGGGGTTTCTGAGGGGGGTGAGACTCCGCCCCTTCCCAAATTTCAAGCACGGAGCGAAAAAACGGGAATTATATATTTTAAGCATTTTGGGTAAATTAATTTAATTCCGAGTGCACGTATTTTACGTGTGTATTCTACGTTTTGAGTTTTTTTATATGTCAATTTAATGGATGTTTTTTTTTAGCGTATACCATGAGGGATCATTATTCCCCGACGAATGTTGTTTGATGTTTTAGATTCACACGAATCTATGAAATTATAAAAATGAAAAAGGAAATAAATGCACAAGCATCAGATATCAATGACGTGAATAATGCATCTAGCCAGAAATGCAAATATGAGTCATAAATTCCTGAAAACTGTCTGGGTCATTTGCCTCTCGGGAACGAAGGTCAGCTGAGCAACAACAACAACACTTGGGTGACTTAGGTGAGAAAAATGTGGGGTTTCTACCGTTTTTGGTCTTTTCTTTCTCTTTATCTTGCTTGGGTTAAATATTTTCCGGTATTTTGTTAGATATGAATATGTAAGTGTGAGAGAACTTGGTTTTAAATGAAAGTTTGGATTATTTGAAGGTCGTTTTTTAGGGAAGTGCTTACTTTGGAGGATTTATTTTTCTCTTCAAATTAAGGATAAGATTTTTGATAGCTGAGTTGAGAACAAAAAGAGAGAGGAACAGCAAAATATTTACATAGATTATTTAAGTACTTATTCCATGATGCTCATTAAGGAAAATGCGTTGCAAAATATAGTACTTGCTTTCAGTTTGTTCATATGCCTGGTACATATACCTACACATATTATTTCTTATTGATGGAAGGAGGAAGTAATGGTGGAAATCATACAAGCAACACAGACCTAGTACAGTCTGAGAAAGTGTGAATCATACATAGATTCTCATATTTGTATGCTAGGCAGCCTACCAGTTGAGATAAGATTATTTGTTACTATAAAGATATTTTAGTTTGTGTTTCCTAAGCCAGGAAAGGAAAATGAAGGACACTCCTTAGCTCAAATTGTGCCTTGTTATTCCTGGGTATGATATATCCTCACACATCAGTGCACAGGTCTGTACTAGATTATATAATGAGAACCAGAGATCAAGCTATAATTTTTGAAGACTATATTAACCCATAAAGTCTAGTTGTGTTATTTTCTTTTTATTCAGTTTTTCCTAACATACCCTTCACCACTGGTGACTGGTTTCTGAGGATGGACATACTGTCCTCCTTGGAGATGGCTCTCTCCCAAGCATGGTTGATGGATGGGAAACTATTCCCTTGTGGATTGAATGAACCCCATCTTGAAGACCAGCTGTGTCAGTCTTGCTCTAACTACTTTGTGTGCTCATGACAAACTATTCCCACCAGCTGATACTCGGCAACAGTTTCAGTTACTCACCCTGCAGCCAAATTTTTTTTTCCAGGACAAGATCTTGCCAGCTACCTATCATTTGGCCAGTTTTTATTTATGGCAAGGCAACCATGTATCGAGTGGGTTAATAAATCTCAATTTGGAAGTATAAGAGT
>NW_020869039.1:35000-40000 GCF_003789085.1 Penaeus vannamei | reverse complement strand
AACGACAGAAGAGATGATTGCCAGAGAGCAGAAGCGACAAGCGCAGTTAAAGGAAATAGAGGTAAAAGCTAATAAAGCACATCTGAAGTTGTTGCATATGGGTGGAAAATTATGTTTAGTATTTTGAAAAACAATTATTCATTGTCATGTCATGGATTGTACGAGAATAAAGGCGTTACATGATTGTTATCATACTTTTTAATTAATTTATTTATTTATTATTTTTTAGCAAATGATGCTAGAGAAAGAATAAATATAAATTCCCTTTCTTACAGGACTTGGAATTTGAAACAGCAATGCAGTCTGAGCGGGAGGAACGAATGCGTGCAATTGAAGTTGACATTATTGACATTAATGAAATCATGCGTGACTTGTCAGCTATGGTCACGGCACAAGGAGAAGTTATTGGTAAGTTACTTGGTGACTGTAGAAGCACACCAGGGTTTGTAAATGGCAGAGATGAGATTGCATAAACACCATCCAACTTTTTTTTATTTCTATTAACTCAACAAAGAGCAAATAGAAGAGATGAATGATTGGCTTGCTACACTCAGTTGGCTATTTGTAAGGTTGATCAATGTTAGTTTGGTGTTATTTATCTGTGTTTCCCTGGTCTTTATTTGCAAAATGGTGAAAAAATAAGGATGTTCACTTAACTTTGGAAGGCTATAGCTCTGCAGGCAGATGTGAAGTGCATGGATCTCCTGTACTATCAAGTGTGCCTTGACAGTCTAAATCACTATTTCCCTTGCTTTATCCATTGTCAGTCCATGTGCAATTCTAAATACCGTGGACAGAGTCGGCTTATTCTCATAAATTCTACCCATTCCAGACTCAATTGAGGATAATGTAGAGACTGCACATGGAAATGTGGAAGAGGGACGAGAGCAGTTGCTGAAGGCTTCCACCTATCAGGTTAGTGTCCTTGGGAGATATATAGCATATTTATAGCTTTTCCTCAGAAGGTCAAAGGCTTTTGACATTGGTAAACATTGCCGGAGTTGGGTGATTGTGGCTGATTATTGATTGGGCATGGGGTACTGGCAGTATGTGTGGGTGTGTCTGGGTCAGTGTAAAATGAAATAAAGTTTATCTCATTCTTATTTTCCACTAGCTTATCATACATGATTTTTATTTTGATAATCCAGGTTATTATACTGATAATGCTCCAGAGAAGTATAAGATTTTGATATAAATTAAACATTGCTGTAGTATTTCATTTGATATACCTGGATTGTACTATGGGTGAAAGGAGAGATGAAAGGGAAGGTAGAGTTTATCATGATTTGATTCTGCACAATCCTCTCCATGGAATTAAGGGTGTGAGATACCCCTAACAGCCCATTCATATTTTCCAGAGCAAGTACCGTCGACGTGTCTGCATCCTCATCCTCATCCTGATCATCATCCTGGCAATTGTTGGCATCATAATCGGCATCCACTATGCGTCCAATAATTAGCAGTTGACTGGGTGCTAGAGTGACTTTTATATTAGTTTGTCACAAATTCAACAGGTCAATGGAGTCTCTGTTGATCAAGATACATTCCATTTGCAGATACAAGTAGATTTATTTGTAATATATGTATGTATTTTTTTTCTTTTTTTTTTCATATATATGTACATCCCAAAGATGCTATCTATAGAGTTCTAGTCACAATCTTAGACAAACTTCAGTACTGAAACAAATTCTTTAATCTTAATTTTCATAAATTCAGCTAATATTGTGTAATGGATTATGAGCATTGTTATAAATAGCTTATGATTATATTTGGAACCCAAAGCTCTGTAAAACCCTACCTAGCTTTTTCTTCTGTGGGGACAGAATTAGGATATAGTGCAAATTGTCAAAACTGGCATGAATGAGAATGCATATCCTCATGTATTTAGGAGTTCTGTTTATAATTTTCTGTGGTATGTTGTTATATTCATTTATAAAGGGAGGGTGTATTAGAATCCATGAAAAGTGCATCTGTGTATTTGAACTTCCACACTCAAATGTATATCTTGTCTCTGTTGGAATCTTTTGATTTTCATCTCTCTCTCTCTTTATCCGTGTTTATATGTGTGTAAATGCAGGCATGAGTGTGTGTGTGTGTGTCTGTTTGCATATGCATGTTCATGTTCTTATTTGGATGTCTTTCTTTTCATTATTATTATTATCTTTTTTAATTGATTATTTTTTAAACATTGAATATTGTTCTATTTTGTCAAATCCCAGATTTTCAGAGGTCCTTCTGGTCCCAGTATTAGGTACTGCTTGTTTTTAGCCCTTAGTATTAAAGTATAAGTTGACAGGATTAACAGTTTCACTGCCGTATCTTCTGCTGTATGTGTATGAGCTGTGAGAAGGTGAGGTTGATTAAACTTAAGACATCTTTAGAACTTTTTTGTGGCTTGAGAATAGAAAAAGTAATTGAAGCTATCATTGTTATTTCTCTCATTATTATTATCATTATTATTAATTGTATTTTTTTGTTTAGTTCATTTAGGTATGGAAGTTTTTTGGTGCTTTTTATAATGATTTTTGAAAAATCCTAAGGGTATGATAGGTCCATTACTTTTTTTTTCTCTTTTTTCATGATGTAAAAGTGGTGCACATTAATAGCCACTTTTTCCTTATTATATTAATTTTTGCACATTTATATAACACTAGATTAAGACACATTTAGAGCTATTTCAATGTGAATTAGAGCACACATGGGCATGATACCAACAACAGCTATAATGTTTATAAAAGTTTGTATTGTACAAATGTGATTTTGTTTAATACTTTAAACATCAGATTATTATTTTTTCTTTTTTTTCTATTTTTTTACCTTTACTTTTGTTGAATTTTAATTTCCTTTTTATTTGTATGACTCTACTTTTATTTTTGAATTCTGCTTAAAATGGGCCAGATGTCCCCACAGCAAACGCTGCTACATATTGTGATAAATAATGATAATGAACGCAAAGGCCAGTTTTTGTTATGAATTGGGTCCCTGTACAGTTCCATGTGGAGAGTGAAAGATCTTATATTTTCTTCATTTGTTTATAGCAGAGGGTTGATAATGTTCAACTGTTTGTGTTGTTGTCGATAAGATTATTATTGTTTATATATTATTATTATTGTTATTGTTATTAGGATTATTATTATTACTATTATTATTATTATTGTTATTATTATTATTATTATTATTATTATTATTATTATTATTATTATTATTATCATTATTATTATCATTATTATTATTAAAAAGTTTTTTTTTCCATGAGATCTTTTTGATGTTATTTTCTCCAGTACCATTCGGAAACATATACAAACACAATAACTTACATTGGATTTTTTCTTTTGCACATTTTAAAGATTTTTTTCTGAGATTTCGTAAAGATAATGGAAGAACATAAAACAATTTTGAAAATACAATGAGTGTTGGTGCTGCCATTTGTAATTGTTCTTCATGTGATGTAATATCTTTATATTTTGTGATTTAATGTTGTTCTCACCATATTTTCTCACAGATGAGTTTTTGATGGCAGGGACTCCTGTTGAGAAAGTAGAGTTCTTAGTTGCTTGTAATTGCTAAAAGGAACATTTTTTTGAAACGTTTGAATATATGAAAACACACAAATACAACACAAGGATACATGGATAACACACTAACATGCACAATGCAAATATGAACAGGCAATTAAATATGCACACAATTATGTGGAAGTGCATACATACTCGCAGTGATGCATACACACTGACGAACAAACACAGATTAATTACTAGTAGACCAACTTATCAGCGTCATTATTGATTTTATGGAAGAGAATTCCATAGTGCTAGTATATCCTGAGACACTGCCATGGTAATTACATATTGTTCTATATTTGTTCATAGAGGAAGGTGCTCTGGTCTGCTTCTCTGATAATGCATGCTTAACTGATCTTAGTATGATATTGTTTCGTGTTTTTTTATGTATTATTATTATATTAAGTAGTAGATTCTTTTCCTTTTTTTTTCTAAAGATAGTTGCATATTTATATTTTTGTGCATTTGTGTTTTCTGTGGATGTGAAAGTGTATATGTATTTACAAATATTCATATTTCCAAGGATGGGTTAGAAATATTGTATACTGTAGGTTAAACCCTTTGACCAAAGTGCACTAAAGGCAAGTGTATTCACAATTGTGCTTTTTTGTTTTGGGCTTCAGATAGATTATAGTTGTAATTAGATGCAAAAGAGGAATAGTAAACAAAATATAGTTTAGAGTGTAATAGGCATTGTATATTTCTGTTATCAGGTTGAGATCTGAATATCTGTAGTTTTGAGGGAATGCAGGGCCTTCCTTTAAATTTTGGAATGCCAATTATGGGAGCATTCATTATGTTATAAGAGAATCAAGTAAGAAATATTACTAGGAGAGTTGTTTTCATATATATTTTTTTTTCAGTGCACTCTGAAGTTACCAAAGACATTAGACTAGCATGAGGGATTGAAGAGAGTTGTGCAGTGTATTTGTTGTTGTCTTAATATCAGTGAATGTGATCTAGTGTTGGGTCGTCTGCAGTTTGACAGTTCTAGTATTTATGTTGCTAGTGTTTAAGTACAAGAGATATATTTGATTAGAGCTCTAGGTGAATATTAGATGATGATCACTTAGAGAAGAGCAGGAATATGTTCTATGAAAGAGGGGGCATACCTCTTTGTTTCAGTGCATGTTTGTCTATATCTGATTCCATAATTGATCATAGAATGTGTTTATTTTACATGAAGAAGGAGATTAAGTCATTGGATCCAAGTGTCTCCTTGGGTGGTTTTGCCACTGTTTTCATGCTGATAATTTTGATGTTGAATGTGATTATTTTTGTTCATGATTATTATAAGGATAAGATAATTATTTGGCGGTACTTTGATTACAAATATTTTTGACACATTTTTGCATCCACACTTTTGATACTGTACAATAATCCAAACAAAAAATTGGTAATTTTATTCCTCCCAAATACAGTTTATCTTTATGTTATTTA
>NW_020869039.1:22500-27500 GCF_003789085.1 Penaeus vannamei | reverse complement strand
CGCAACATGCTCACTATGAATAGTCGTATACTTTTTATATGAATCAAGTTTACAGGATCGCATTTCAAGTTATACATCTAATACATTTTCTCTAAAGGTGCGGGTGTATTTTATGTTGTTGAATGCTGTTACATCATTGGGTTCATGATGTATTTATTGTATATTGTCTTATGCAGTGCAATGAAAAAGAATAATGCAGGGAATCTTATAATCTTCAGAATCTGACTCTACACACTGTTACTGTAATCTAATATTCATCCGTTAATTCAATTTTATATTCATGTCCACTTTGTATCATTTGTTTAGGAAACAGCAAATATGCTACTACGGATAAGCAGCCAGCCCTGATTACTATTCCTACCTAAACTATTACCCTTATCCTGATTTTCGAAAAGGCTCGTTCTAAAATGTTTACTTTTGATTTTTAAATAATAAAAAAATTTGTCAATAACAAAACTGTTCATTTTTTGCCATTGAAATGATTTAAACATTAAAAATGTCAATAACAAAAATTTCGTTATGAATAGCATTAAACAGGGCTGGCCGCTTTTCCGCAGCAGTATTTTTGCCATTTGATAAAACTCAGATTATAAAGAAAACGAGTGTAGATAATAAAACTGAACCATACTCTATTATAAATGGATGATTATTAGATTGCAGTAACGGTGCGTAGGGTCAGATTCTGATGATTATAGGACTCCTATGTTACTTTCTTGCACTGCATAAACCAATATACAATATATGCACTATGAAGCCAATAATGTAACAATACTCAGCAACATAAAATGCACCTGCGCATTTTTATAGAAACTGTATTAGATGTATAAGAAAATGGGACATTAATCCTGTAAACTTGACTTATCTAAAAGTGAGTGTGTTGCAGGGCTGAAGGTTTAAAGTCACTCTATGGGTCTGTGGCTCTGCCTTTGTTGGTGGCCAGCTGGAAGACCCAGCTGAAGTGACATCGGATAAAATTTCCGCCGTGATAATGTTCAGTCTGTCCCTTCATATTAGTTCATAACCATGATAGTTTCAGCAATTTTCATGTCTAATTTACTTGAACATGAAAAACATAAAAATGTTTTAAATACTTTTCATCTGCATCAAACCATCTCGGGTCAGGAAAAATAACAAAAATACAACATACCGGAAACATCCGTTGGTCGTCTTTTGTTACCGTTTAGCTGATGAATTTCCGTAGATTTCCAGCCTGATTAGAACCAAATATTTTCCCGATAATTTCAGGGAATGGGGAAATCAGATCACGTAGAGTCTGATACTACTTGCGTCTTTGTCGGCTTAGCACTTGTGGAGCCACATGTGCGCAACCTGTATCCGTGGCTAATGACCTAAAAATGTACCCTAGTGCACTGCAACTCCTACAGGTTGAAAAGACTTAAAAGTGTATAATCTTTTACTAAAAGAAAGAAAAAGAGATATTGACCGTAATGGATAGAACAAGGTTTCGTCCTTTTATGATTTCGTTAAATAATAACGATAGAACAAATTGAAGAAATGAAATAAGTAGGAATGATAGTATATAGAGTAAGCAGTAATTGTAAAGTAAATAACCATAATTGATCAAAGAGAGTAAATAATAATAAAAGCAAAGAGAATCAATTAATTATAGTAAAACATTTTATATTGCCGTTAAATAATTTGATTTGTCTTTTGAAGGTTGGCCTTAAAAATTACTTTTTGTCCCTTTTTCTAACTTGCAAAACACACTTCCATCCACAGCATTAAGCAATAAAAAATAAATTAGAACATACAGAGCCGTAGACATCTTAAAACACAAATATAAACCTCACTATAATGCCATTCGCTAAATAATTTCTTACAAACCATCGCGCCTCAACAACAACAAAAAAAAAAAAAAAATTATAATAATAATATAACATAACACACACACACACACACATTCTATATACAACCTCAAATCAACCCAACTTTACACTCACAACCCAAACCACGTTCTGCAACAAACCTGCAACAGACGCAACCCTCATCTTACCTGCGTGCACCAGTGATGCTTGGTGGGCAAAGGCACAGGGTTGTCGATGTCCATTTTCACCATCCACAGGGAGGTGAAGGCACAGTCGTCGGCAATTTGCACGTTGATCTGCAATAGTTTGTGTTCGTTATTGCTGTTGTTCTTGTTACTGTTGTTTGTTTGTTTGTTGTTGTTTTATATTGTTATTATTATTATCATTATTATATTTAATTATTATCATTTATTATATTATTATATTATTTATTATTATATTATTATTTAATTATTATCATTATTATCATTATTAGTATTAGTATTATTAGTATTAATAATTATGATTACTCTTTGTGTTATTTTCATTATTAATATAATTTATTATTTCTATAACCACCATTGCTATTGTTATTGATGGTCTCTTTGAATATCTTTTTATTATTCTCTCTCCCTATATTTACAAAAACACAAACATTAATTATATAATTCCTAAAAAAAATCAATTGTCACAAGGAGATAACACCAAAAGTAAGAAAACAATAGGATCAGAATGCCCAAATAAAACAAAAGCGAGCGTTGATCTCATACCGTAAAAGGATGCGATGCTTGGAATGGCGGGAAATCGTCGCCTTCGAGGATGATTCGATTCTGCTCGTGAGCCTCGCCCAACACCACGCGCCTTTTGTCGTTTATGAAGACGCGTTGATGGTGGGTTTCATGAAAGGGGGAAAGCTGTTATATGGATAGGGTATTTGTACGCTTTATCATTTTTGCATTTGATAGGTATTGCGTACATAGGGGATCGCACGCATATATTTACAAATATAGACATGGTCAAACGACAAGCATACCAAGTCTCTGTCTGTCTGTTTGTCTGTCTCTGTCTGTCTGTCTGTCTCTCTCTCTCTCTCTCTCTCTCTCTCTCTCTCTCTCTCTCTCTCTCTCTCTCTCTCTCTCTCTCTCTCTCTCTCTCTCTCTCTCTCTCTCTCTCTCTCGCACAAAAGACGTAGATTATAACACGACTTACTTTTCGTCGAAGTCCACCCCGAGGGAATAGATGACGTCACCATCCCGCAAAACTTCTACCTGGAAACTAACGTATTTTTTTTTTTTTTTAGATTTTGTGTTTTAAGTTTTAATTTCATATTTTTTTCAAATATGTAGAGTAAAACCAAAACAAAAAAAAAAGACTAAGAAATAAAAAAGGAAAAAAATCAGAAAGGCAGAAGAAAGTGATAATTTAAGAAATATAAAAAAGACCAAAAGAGGATGAAAGACCTAGAACAATCGGAAAATGCATCTCAATCCTGAACGTATTAGGAAATTAAAGAAATAAAAAAAAGATAAAAGGACTAAGAAGAAAATACTAATGCAACTCCTCGATCTTGAACGTATGAACAGAAAAAAGCAAGAAAAAAATACTTTCTCTAGCAAATGAACGTATTAAAGATATAAAAAACGAAAAAGAATAAGGCGAAAAAAAACATATATATACTCGTGCAACGCCTCCATACAATATAGAAGAGAAGAAAAGCTAAAAGAACAACAGGAAAAAATGTCCAGCAACTCCTCAGTCCTGAAAGTATATAAATAACAGAAAACCTTCTCAAGAAAGTAGGAAACCGAAACTTACTCCTCCAGCTCGTCCATAGAGAGCGTAGCCTCGACGTGGAAATAGGGGAAAAGGGGTGCCAGAAACTCCGTGTCGTAAGGCAGCGACTGGGCCAACTTCTCGTCCACGAGGCGGTTGAGGTAAGCCTTCTGGCCTTGGACTTGACTCGTGTACAGAGACCAGATCATGGGAATGGCCATTCTGGAATGGGAATAGGCAACGGATGGTATCGGGAATGATTGGGATTAGGAATGGATGGGATAGAGAATTCGCTCCCTACTCCCTTACCCATCACACACTCCCTTCCTTCTCTTCCCCCAATTCCTTACACCGTCACCCTCTCCCTCCTTCCTACCCCACTCCCTTCTCCAATTCCCCACCTACCTCTCTTTCTCACATCACCCCCTCCCCTTCCTTCCCCACTCCCTCCCCCATTTCCGTCCCCAACTCCCCACTTTACCCTCCCTCTCCCATCATTCCCTTCCCCCTTTCCTTCCTTCCTACCCCCCCCCCTCTTCCAACTCCCCACCTACCTTTCCCTTTCCCATCTTCCCCCTTCCTTACTATACCCTCCTCCCCAACTCCCCACATTACCACTCCTCTCCCATCACCCCCTCCCCCTTCCTTCCTACTCTACTCCCTCCCTCCTTTTCCCCTCCCCCAACTCCCCACCTTCCTACCCCCTTTACCCTCCCCCAACTTCCCACCCTACCCCACTCCCTCTTTTCCCTCCCCCAATTCCCCACCCTACCTCCCTTTCCCATCACCCCTCCCCACTTTCCTTCCTACCCCACTCCCCCATTTTTCCCTCCCCGAACTCCCCACCTTACCCTCCCTCTCCATCACCCTCCCCCCTTCCTTCCTTCCTACCCCACTCCTTTCCCTTTTTCCTCCCCCAACTCCTCACCTTACCCTCCTTTTCCCATCATCCCTCCTTCCTACCCCACTCTCTCCCACAACTCCCCACCTTACCCTTCCCTTTCCCATCACCCTCTTCCTTCCTTCCTACCCCACTCTCTCCCCCTTTCCCCATCCCCAACTCCCCACCTTACCCCTCCTTCTCCCATCACCACCTTCCTATCCCACTCCCTCACCTCTTTCCCCCCCCAACTCCCCACCTTACCCTCCCTCTCCCATCACCCCTTCCTTCCTCCTACCCTACCCTCCCCCCTTCCCCCTTCCCCAACCCCACCTTACCCTCCCTTTCCCATCACCCTTCCTTCCTTCCTTCCTACCCCACTCCTCCCCTCTTTCCCCCTTCCCCAACACCCCACCTTACCCTTCCCTTTCCGTTCCTGCCTTCCACCCCACTCCCTCCCCCCTTTCCCCTTCCCCAACACCCCACCTTACCCTTCCCGTTCCCATCACCCCTTTCTTCCTTCCTACCCCACTCCCTCCCCC
>NW_020869039.1:17500-20000 GCF_003789085.1 Penaeus vannamei | reverse complement strand
AAATAGAACAAAAAAGAAAAAGAAAAAGAAAAAGAAAAGAAAGAGAGAAAGCGAGAGAGAAACAAACCTTTAAAACAACAAAGAAATAAACAACAAGAAAAGAAAAAAACCACAAAACCACACCCAAAAAAGAGCCTAAAACATCGAAAAAATAATAAAAAAAAAAACGAAATGAAGCGAAAAAAAAACAACAGACGCCAGATCACCAAATTGCTATTTATTCGCTGGCAAATGACTCGTGAATCGATTCGCTGGTTTGAGTTTGTAACAACAGTTTGCAAAAACAAGAATTAAATTTTCGACATGATGTATGCGTGTGTGTTGTGTTGTACGTGTGTGTGTGTGTGTGTGTGTGGTGTGTGTGTGTGTGTGTGTGTGTGTGTGTGTGTGTGTGTGTGTGTGTGGTGTGTTTACGGGCGTGAGTGCAATGTGAAACACGAGGGAAGAGATGCAAAGAAGGGAAAGAGAGGGAAGAAGGGAGTGAAGGAGGAGGGAAGGAGGGGCAGGGAGGGAAGGATGGAAGAGGGTAGAGGGAAAGGGGGAGGGAGGGAGAAAGGGAATGGAGAGGGAAGGAGGGGGGCGGGAGGGAGGAGAGGGAATGGTGGAGGAAGGAGCAGGGAGGAAAGGAGGAGGGGAGGGAGGGAAGGATGGAAGAGGTAGAGGAGGGAGGGAAGAGGATGGAGAGAAGGAGGGGCAGGGAGGGAGGAGAAGGAAGGGAAGAGGGGTGGCAGGGAGGAGGGAGGGAGGAGGAGGGAGGGGAGGAAGGAAAGGGCAGGGGAGGGAAAGGAGGGAGGGTAGAGGGGGAAGGGGGAGGAGGGAGAAAGGAAGGTGGAGGAAAGGAGGGAGGGAGGGAGGGAGGGGAGGGAGGGAGGAAGGAAGGAAGGAAAGGAGGGGCAGGGAGGGAGAAGAGAGATGGAGGGTAGAGGGAAAGGGTAGGAAAGATGGAGAGGGCGAGGGAAAGGGAGATAGGGAGGAATAGAGCAGGGAAGGAGGGTAGGAAGGAGGAGGAAAGGATGAATGGAGAAGGAAGGAGGTTAGGAAGGGAGGCAGGAAAGGATGAAAGGAGGAAGGAAGGAGGGAGAGGGAGGAAAAGGGGAAGAGGGAGGGAGGGGTGGTGAAGAGCTGGAAGAAGAAGGAAAATAATATAGGAGAGGGAGAGGGAAAGGGAGGGAGATGAGTGATGAAGAAAGGAGGGAGAAAAAGAGTGCTGGAAGGAAGGGATGAGGTAGAGGAAAAGAAATGGGGGGGAGGGAAAGGGAAAGGAGAAAGAAAGAAGGTCTAGGCAGGATGTAAGGGAAGGGGGAGGAGGAGTGAGGAAAGTATTTGGGAGAGAAAAAGAAGGATAGCGGAAGGAACAAGGAAAGGGGAAAAGGGGAAATAGGAGGGAAGAGAGAGAGAGGGAGAGAGAGAGAGAGAGAGAGAGAGAGAGAGAGAGGGAGAGAGAGAGAGAGAGAGAGAGAAGGAGAGAGAGAGAGAGAGAGACAGAGACAAAACAGACAGAACAGAGAAGTGGGAAGAGAAAACTCGAAAGAAAGAAAAGAAATCAATAACCAATATCGAGACAAAGAACAGAAAAAAAGAGAAAGAAAACCACACAAAGGCGAGAGGCGAGAAAGAGCAAGAGTGAGAGTGAGAGAAAGAGTGTAATATCACACCAATTCTAACAATCACCATTCCTTTTAATACATCGCTATCACCAATTATCTCTTTCATGTTTCGTGGCTGCGAGCATTTTATTCTAGTCTATCATCCCCGCCATTCGTTTCTGCGACTATAAATTATCGTTTATGTTCTATCATCTTACCTTTGTAGTTATTCTTCCTTTTATCAGGTATCCCATGTACTTACGAATATATAGAATTAGTAGGTAATATCAGGTCAATTTGCTAACACTTGCTGCTTCGTGTTTTCATTCTCGAAAAATGTTATTCTCAGCAACTATTTTAAAAATGACATTGCATCTCTCTCTTTATCTATTTATTTCTTTATCATTTTTTTTAGTGTTTTTCACATCTCGCTCCAATAGAGAACGATTTGGCATAAAGATTTACGGTGAAACTTGTGCATACTGTCCTTCCTCCCCAGAGAGAGAAGAGAGAGAGAGAGAGAGAAAGAGAGAGAGAGAGAGAAGAGAGAGAGAGAGAGAGAGAGAGAGAGAGAGAGAGAAAGAAGAGAGAGAGAGAGGGAGAGAGAGAGAGAGAGAGAGAGATAAAAAGAAAAGAGAGAGAAGAGAGAAAGAAAGAGAAAAGAAGAGAGAGACCGCCAGACCCTATGTCGAATGACACTGCTTCGTAACTCTTCAGTTCGACACGCGGAAAATTTTATACATACTATATCCATAAATAAATAATAATATATATATATATAATATATATATATATATATATACTATAATATATTATACACTATATACACAAATGATGTAATTATATATATGCGTGTTGTATAGTATATGTATATTATATATGTAATATATATATATACTATATATAGTATATAT
>NW_020869038.1:881926-883592 GCF_003789085.1 Penaeus vannamei | reverse complement strand
CTCTCTCTTCTTCTCTCTCTCATTCTCTCTCCCTCTCTCTCTCTCTCTCTCTCTCTCTCTCTCTACTCTCTCTCTCCTCTTCTATTTCTCCCTCTCTCTCTCTCTCTCTCTCTCTCTCTCTCTCTTCCTTCTCTCTCTCTCTCTCTCTCTCCTCTCTCTCTGCTCCTCTCTCGCTCTCTCTCTCTCTCTCTTCTCTTCTCTCTCTCTTTCTCCCTCTCTCTCTCTCTCTCATATATATATATATATACATATGTGTGATGGTGTGTTGCTGTGTGGTGTGTGTGTGTGTGTGGTGTGTGTGTTGTGTGTTGTGTGTGTTGTGTGTGGTTGTTACATGCACCCCCGCCGCTCAGCCCGGCGACGGCTTTCTCCTTCCTGGCGACACCAAAGCGAACCACATCAGACGGAGCGACCAACGGCGGCTCAATATCAAGGAATTATTACCGTGAATTTAGGGCCATAAAAGCCAATTTCGTTGTGGTTCACTTGCGAATCCTTTCTGAAATGTATGTTTTTATCATTTTTCTTTATTATCTTTAAGAGAAGTTCCATTATTTTACAGCAGAAGAAAGGTTTAAAAAATAAGACAAATGAATGAATAAAAGACAAACGAAAACATTAGCAAATACTCCAAAAATAAACAGAACCCGGCACGTTTTATCGCGCATACTTAATGACCCAAATTACACCTCTTCATTAAACACAGAGAGAAAAATACTAAAATAAAAATGGACTCGTTTCTTCAAGTGTGTCCTGTGACGTCACAGCTCCGCGTTCGCCTAACCTCGAGACAAGAATCCGACTGAGTCCGCGAACGCTTCGTCATGGCGGGAACGGCGTCAACAAACTCCACTTTATGTTCTTTAAAGTGGTTTCTCTGCCCCATCCTTGTCATTACTGAGTCCACACATTCATGGGAACTTAGGGACTTAACGACCTCCGAGAAAAAAAAAGACGAAAGCAGAGGAAGAAGAAAAACAGGAAGAAAAGAAGGAGAAGAAAAAGAGAGTCAAAGACGCAAATACTTTTTACAGAGACTTAAAGAAAACGAAAAAAAAATCTAAATAGAATTCGAAAACAGACAAATAAAAAAAAACATAAACCCGGACCAATAAGAGAAAGTAAACAAAAAAGCAAAACAAAATGAAAGAAAAGAAAAGAAAAAACAACAACGCAATCTCTTCTACCACAAAAAAGAAATAAATAAATCACAAAACAGACAAAAATAACAATAACAATTAAATAAATCACAAAACACACACAACAAAAAAATAATAACAATACAGAAATCCCAAAACACACAAAAAACCATACTAGCAATAACAAACAAAAAACAAAAACACAACAAAACACACAATAAATAACAACAAACAATAAATTACAATAATAAATAAAAATAAACCCCCCCCCCCCCCCCCCCCGCCAACCCCCTCCTCCCGCGAAGTCAAAAAGCATTAGCCAGCCTCTCATCATATTCAAATTAGGTGTCAACGTTGTCGCGCCAAGTAATAACTCATTGTTGGGCGAGGGAGCGCGTGGCGGGACTCACAACTTCCCTTGTTTGTTCTCGTGTAAACACATCAACGAGAGAGGTGGAGGATAGGAGAGGAGGATGCAGGAGGAGGGAGAGGAGGAAGGAGGGAGATGGAGGGAATGGGGGAGGAGG
>NW_020869038.1:851926-856926 GCF_003789085.1 Penaeus vannamei | reverse complement strand
AATAGAACAGTTAGAACAATTACATAATAATATATAAAGTTTGTGTCGTGTATGTAGTGTTAATTACGTGAGTTGGATTTATACATTATGATTGATTAGTTAGGTATTAGTATGAGTTATATGTATCATAGTATAAAATAAGTAATTAGTTAAAAATAGATTAATAATATATATATATGAATTAAGTTAGATTAATAATAATGATAATCATAATATAAAGTCATAAATTAATAGTTAATTATATATACACCACACATCACACATACAATGAAGTGATCACAACACACATAATACATAACAGTAACGATAGTAAGGATATATAGTCATTTAAATGATTAAGTATATATAATAATAATAATAGTAATATAGTAGTTAAGTCACCAACTTAACGATTATAATATATAATAATATAAAAGTATATTAGTTAATAATTAATGTAATAATATAAAAGAGTAATAGTATAAGTTTATAAAAGTTAATAAGTTAATATTATACAAGTATATATATATATTGGCATAACATCAGTATATTATAAATATAAGTTAGTATATAAATAATATAGGTTAAATCAAAGTAAGTAGTATAAATATATAAGTAAATAAATTGAGGTATTAATAGTAAGTAAAATTAAGTTAATATAGTAGTTATTATATATAGTGACGGTAGCATTTAATTGTGTGTGAGTTGTGTGTGGTAATGTATTATATATAAGTTAATATAGTAAGTTAAAGTTATAAGTAGTTTATATTTAGATAGTTAATAAGTTTAGTTATAAGTTAAGTTAATATAGTTTATGTATATATATACATGTAATGTATATGTTGAAATGTGTGTGTAGCAGTAATAACTAAGAAGTTAAGGATAAACGTACAAGAACAGAAAATGTGAAGCAGCCTACACGAAGAAGAACGTTAGAACAGTGAATTACAGCAGCAGTAACCGCATCGCAAAAGTAGTGAGACATCGACAGCGATTTGCTATTAGTGTTCCACTGAACGGATAGCGAGTAGACATATGCCACAAGTGGCGCTCCCAAGTGAAACGTACGATATTCGGACCATTCCCGAATTACCGGCCAGGGAGCATTCCGTAGCGGTACGGGTAGGCGCGACATCTTCCCATCAAATGAGATATCTTTTTTTCCAGTGCTTTACAATTGTATTACGGAAAGTCTAATCCTCTTGCGGGAGGTCAGAGAATGATATCGGAGCGTGAGACCTAAAGGGGATTCTTGGCCGGACCTCCGGGATGAGGTTTAGCGAAAACTACCCATGAGATGGCTATGTGTACGCCTATGCAAAATGATTCATTAAAAATGGGTTGTATCATGGCAATGGTGAATTTGCAGTCCGTTGGTTTTTCATCATGCTTCTAATCTTGCTTAGCAGAAGGGAACAAATGCTGTAAATGCTATAAAAATGGCCACGTGAGATTAGAAGCAGTCCCTTTATGGTAGCGCGGACAGGAATTATAGCCTTGGCGTGGAACTGCTGCGACTGGGACAAGATGATTTCAGTTGTACAATATTTGTGCAATAAATTTGTGGCATATAAAACGCCTTGTTTTCTTTTTTATATCATGTTTTATATGTAGAAACACAGAAACCAGATACAAGAATGTTTGCATAGAGATAGCTGTAAACATCTATATGATTCTAATGTTGTTTTTTTTTTTTTTTGTTGTAAATAAAATGTGCACCTTCTTTTGGAATATTGCAATATCATTGCATGTTTTATCTTTATAGGTTGCAAAAAAAGTTCATTTGATTATCTTCCAACAATGTGCATCAATAGATTGTAAGTTAACCTCCGTCATAGCAACAACAAAAACTAAAAGTTAATAATACACAGATGGATTATTTATTTTTTATAATTAGTAATTTCGTTTGGAATTCCAAGGGCTACAGGAAATAAGGTTTTGGAACAGCATCTTGTTATACACCTCACCATACTGCTTAGGAATATTGGGATAGTAAATACAAAAACTTTTTAACTTTGGGATCAACCATAAGGGTAATTTTTCATAGATCTTACTATGAATAACATATAGGAATAGGAGGAAGCATCTAGAGGATACATTTTAAGGGGGATCCTAAATGGTAGTTCTTGGTCTCAGAAATGTAGTTCTGTGTGTTCCAGTATAAATGTTCTGCAAAGTAATTTTTATTGCCGACATCACAATAGAAGAAACAAAGAATAAAAAGCGTTTTGCAGGAAATAAACAGAAAATTAAAAAATAAAGACGAGAAAAAACATTAGTATAACAAAAACCTATTACACATAAGATGTAGCTCTACTGTCTGTAAAGGAACCTTTGACTGAGTCTTGCTATTAGCTCATCAATTTTCAGGAAGCTGAGGACATCAGACAGAAAGATACTTAGAGACTATGTTAGTGTGATGTTTGGGGAAATCTAGCGCAGATGTATTGGCCAAGCCAAAATGAGGGGCCAATGCGAAGACTCCGTATCACTGGAGATAGTTAGAATAAAGGGGAGGTGTTTAAATTGTTGCCGGGGGTTAAGTTTTCTGCATAGGAAGAAATATTAGTTCTCATAGTGAAATAAAAGCGACTATCGTTTCTTTGCTTCATCAGTTTTAAACCCTCTGTCTGTAGTTTTGGGTTCCTGTATCAATGTCTGTGTGGATCTGAACTGGTCTATCCGTGTCACGAGAGGGGACATTTTAGAAGGGAAGTGCCAGTAAGGAAGAATTGGATCGAGAATAAATTTGTAGAACCCTGGAATAAGTCAGTAGTTGTGAAATTGCGATGAAATAAATAAGTCCCCGCTATTCGCTGGCCCAGCAGGTAATGTTGGAAAAACTGACGCCAATCTCCTGTTTTGGTTTATAATACCAAGTGTCTTTTATTGATAAAGTCCGGCTTCACTGTTTATAAGGCCTTTTACCTATACACTTCCTGGTGTAAAAGTACAGAAACATACCAAAGTTATTCAGTAAAATGTTCCAGTAATTCAGTTGTTTTCAGACTTGTGTACGAACTATAAAAATCCGTATCACCTGATAAAATGATTTGAATTGTTTCATTGTGTCGGTCCAATGAAACTGGATGGAAATGGTAACCTGTTTCGTAGAATTCCCTATTTTTCTCTTTTTCAATCCTTCATAAAATTTTACTACGGGTTCCATATATTTCGATCTTTCAGTATGAACATACAGGTATCCATTGTAATTTCGGATCCATCCCTTACCATATATTTATTTTTTCGTATATTGGAATATCGCTCGCTCTCTTCTCTTTCGCTCAGACCCCCTCCCTTCCTCCACAACCCCCTATTCTTCTTACTTCCTCTACACCGCCCCTCACTCCACACACACAACACACAAATATATGTGTGTGTTTGTGGGACTTTGAATTATATATAATATATATAATATATATTATATATATATATATATATTATATATATAATATATATATAATATATAATATTATATATATATATATATATATATATATATTATATATATTATATAATATTATATATATAAATATATATACATACATAGATGTGTATGACGTGTTTTTAAGTGATACCTATCGTTGGCTGCCTGCGTGAAAAATGGACGTTATCTTGGCTGGGTAAGCATTTATGAACATATAAAAGTAAAGTAGTATTGGGTGATTTTATGTTTAGATGTTAAATCTCAAGGAATTATCGTTTGTGTCGTCGTGCCGCTGTAGGTGTGCCTTCGATATGATCATTATTATTATTATATATATATAATATATATTTTTTTTTTTTCTTTCTTTCTTCCTTTTCTTTCTTTCTTTTTCTTTTCTTTTTTCTTTCTTTCTTTCTTTCTTTTCTCTTTTAGATCATTTAGATTTGTTTCTGGCACCTCCTCCCAGACAACGTGACAATATGTGAGTTGTTGATAAATTAGTGAGTAATTGAATAGCTTTAAACAAGTTTTTTGTAATAAATCATGGATCAGATGTAAAATGCCACACTGTTTACTGATTGGCGTTGTAAGTTATGTCATTGCTCAAGTGAGTTTGCGGTCTAGAATGATACCAAGAAATATTACTATTTTCTCTAGACACATATTGTTACTTGAAATCTGTGGAACATCTGTTGGCACTTTTTCCATTCTTTTGAATATTATATAGTAGGATTTGTTAATATTGTGTTAGCTTTATTTTATTGATCTATTTATTGACAAGTTCTTAATTCTATGTTTGCCTCATTGCTTTGATGTTCAATTTTGGTACCATCTAAAAGTAGTGTGCACGTAAGGCAAATTTCAATTTCTTACTGCTTTAGTTGTCATTATTGAAAAGGAGGTGAGAAAGGGTCCTAGATTCGAGCCTTGAGGAACGCCGCACATAGTGGGCAGGGAAGATGATAGAGTGCCACTTTAATTTTCCTTATTCCCGACTCGATGGGACCTTTCGATATCGGCTGTGATGTTACATTCGTCCCGCAGGATTCGCTGTATCTTGATCAGCGTATGTTCCCATGTATTGTAGGCGTTTTCGGGCACTCCATGAAACTTCAGGCTGTAGCGTCGGCTCTGGTCGTCAAGAAAGACAGTGGTCCCTTTGTTTTCTTTTGTTCTTTAGGCATTTGGTTAAATTCATTTGCTACGAAAGACGGACCTTGGCGGATGCTAACATTGTTTTCTCTTTCGGTTTTAAGTTCCTTCTTAACAAGGAGTTCACTTTTCGAGAAGGTAAGACTCTCGCAAGTCGGTGATGGTATCGTTCACTTTTCATATGAGTTCGCTTCGTTACGAGTCAAGATTGTAGGAGGAGAATGCTGGTGAATCTGGGAGTGGGTTTGGTGTGCGGGCGCCATTGTTTCGGGCGCAGAAGTGCAGAGAGGTTGAAAACTCTTTCCATGTTGTTCCGGTGATCTTCATGATTACCCATACCGGGTGAACATGTATTTAATTTACTGATAAGACAGAAACATTTATTGCACCTTTAGAATATAATTTCGTATCAAGAAACTTACGATGCAATTCGTAATTAATG
>NW_020869038.1:839127-841506 GCF_003789085.1 Penaeus vannamei | reverse complement strand
CTATCTGTTTCTTCTTTTCTTTTCTTATCTTCGTCTCTGTCTGTTTCTTTCTTTTCTTTCTTTTATCTTCGTCTTCTCTGTTTCTCTCTTTTCTTTATCTTCGTCTTCTTCTGTTTCTTTCTTTTCTTTTCTCTTATCTTCTTTCATTCTTCTGTTTCTTCTTTTCTCTTTTTATCTTTCCGGTCTTCTTCTGTTTCTCTTTCTTTTTTTATCTGGTCCGTCTTCTTTCTGTTTCTTCTTTTCTTTTCTTTTACTTCGTCTTCTTCTGGTTTTCTTCTTTTTCTTTGGGCCGCCCCGTTCGCGATGGAGAAAAAAGGTTCTGAGTAAATGGTCGGGTTTAGAATAATGAAGCATGTTTTATTAATGTTTTTTACCCTCCTTCCCTTCGTCTGTTTCTTCTTATTATTTTCTTTTTTTCTTCGTCTTTTCCTGCTTTACTTCTTTTTCTTTCTCTTTTATCTTCGCTCTTCTTCTGTTTTCTTCTTCTTTTCTTTTTTCTTCGCTCTTCTGCTTGTCTTCTTTTCTTTATTCTTTTTATCTTCGTCTTCTGTTTCTCTTTTCTTTTCTTTTTTTTCTTCGTCTTCTACTTCTTTTTCTTGGGCGTCGCGAGAGAAAAAGGTTCTCAGTCATGGTCGTTTAGACTAATGAAGCATGTTTTATTATTGTTTTTTACCCTCCTTCCCTTTTCTTTTTTGCTTCGTCTTCTTCTGTTTCTTCTTTTTTCTTTTCTTTTTTTCTTCGTCTTCTGCCTTCTTCTTTTTTGGCGTCCGAGAGAAGAAGGTTCTGTTCATGGTCGGTTAGACAAATGAAGCATGTCTTTATTATTGTTTTTTACCTCCTTCCCTTCGTCTGTTATCTTCTATATTATTTTCTTTTTTTTCTTCGTTCTGTTTTCTTCTTTTCTTTCTTTTTTTCTTCCGTCTTCTTCTGTTTCTTCTTTTTCTTTTCTTTTTTCTCGTCTTCTTTCTGTTTCTTCTTTTTCTTTTCTTTTCTTCTTCGTCTTCTGTTTTCTTCTTTTTCTTTTCTTTTATCTTCGTCTTCTTCTGTTTCTTCTTTTTCTTTTCTTTTCTTCGTCTTCTTTCTTTTCTTCTTTTTCTTTTCTTTTATCTTCTCTCTTCTGGTTTCTTCTTTTCTTTCTTTTATCTTCGTCTTCTCTGTTCTTCTTTTCTTTTCTTTTTTTCTTCGTCTTCTTCTGTTTCTTTTCTTTTCTTTTCTTTATCTTCGCTCTTCTTCTGTTTCTTCTTTTTCTTTTCTTTTTTTCTTCGTCTTCTTCTGTTTCTTCTTTTTCTTTTCTTTTTTCTTCGTCTTGTTTCTTTTTCTTTTCATTTTTCTTCGTCTTCTGTTTCTTATTATTATTTTCTTTTTTCTTCGTCTTCTTCTGTTTCTTCTTTATCTTTTCTTTTTCTTCGTCTTCTTCTGTTTCTCTTTTTTTCTTTTCTTTTTTTTTCGTCTTCTTCTGTTTCTTCTTTTTCTTTCTTTTTCTTCGTCTTGTTTCTTCTTTTTCTTTCATTTTTCTTCGTCTTCTGTTCTTATTATTATTTTCTTTTTTCTTCGTCTTCTTCTTTTCTTCTTTCTTTTCTTTTATCTTCGTCTTCTATCTGTTCTCTTTTTCTTTTTCTTTATCTTCGTCTCTTCTCTGGTTTCTGCTTTTCTTTTCTTTTATCTTCGTCTTCTTCTGGTTTCTTTCTTTTTCTTTTCTTTTTTCTTCGTCTTCTTCTGTTTCTTCTTTTTCTTTTCTTTTTTCTTTCGTCTTCTTCTGTTTCTTCTTTTTCTTTTCTTTTATTCTTCGTCTTCTTCTGTTCTTCTTTTTCTTTCTTTTATCTTCGTCTTCTTCTGTTTCTTCTTATTTCTTTCTTTATCTTCGTCTTCTTCTGTTTCTTCTTTTTCTTTTCTTCTTATCTTCGTCTTCTTCTGTTTCTTCTTTTTCTTTTCTTTTATCTTCGTCTTCTTTCTGTTTTTCTTCTTTTTCTTTTCTTTTTATCTTCGTCTTCTTCTGTTTCTTCTTTTTTCTTTTCTTTTTTCTTTCGTCTTCTTCTGTTTCTTCTTTTCTTGCTTTTTCTTCGTCTTCTTTCTGTTTCTTCTTTTTTCTTTCTTTTATCCTTCGTCTTCTTCTGTTTTCTTCTTTTTCTTTCTTTTATCTTCGTCTTCTTCTGTTTCTTCTTTTTCTTTTCTTTTTTCTTCGTCGTCTTCTGTTTCTTCTTTTTCTTTTCTTTCTTCTTCGTCTTCTGCTTCTTTTTCTTGGGGCGTCCGCGACGGAGAAAAAGTTCTCAGTAATGGTCGTCTTAATGAACCATTTTTTTTTAGCCTGCTTCCCTTCGTCTGTTTCTTCTTCTTCTTTTCTTTTTTCTTCGCCCTCCTCCTCTTCTTCTTCTTCGTCCC
>NW_020869038.1:829127-831627 GCF_003789085.1 Penaeus vannamei | reverse complement strand
TAGAGAAGGAAGAGAGTTAAAAGTAAGGGGGAGAAGGAGAGAGAGGAAGGAGGGTAAAGGGGAAAGAAGAGGAGAGAGAAGATAGGAGAAGAAAGGGAGAAAGGGAGAGAGAGAGAAGAGGCAGAAGAGGGGAGATGAGAAGGTAGGGCGAAGAAGAGGAGAGGATAAAACAAGACGGAGGAGGGAAAGGGAAAAGAGATGGGATAATAACGATAATGAATGAAATAATAATTTAGTTTATTCCATGTGTTCCAAACGGATATTCTTTGCTGTGACAGGATTCCCGTCCATCTGTTTCAGCGAAGGAGGGGGAAAGGGGAGGGGAGGGGGAGTTGGGGAGGGAGAGGAGAGTAAAGAGTGGAAGATCAGCTGGATGAATGGCGGAAGAAGTGATGAAAGGGAATAGAGAAGAGAGAGAATGGAGAGAAAGGTGGGAGAGGGTAGAGCAGCTAAGCGGAAAGGGGGGGGGGTGAAAAGAGACAGAAGAGGGAAGAGAGGAGGAGGAGGGGCAGGGCTAGCTGGGTGAGGGAAAGAGGAAGGGGGGGGAGGGCGGGAGAGGAGGGCCGCGGTCACCTGGGGAGGAGGAGGAGGTCGAGAGGGAGAGAGAGACTGACGGAGAGGAGAAAGTTGAAGTAGCTCTGGAAGCGGAGGGAAGGAGAGGGAGAGGAAGAGAGAAAAGGGAGAGGAAGGAGTGGGAGATGAGGAGGAGAGAGAACGGGAGAGGAAGGAGTGGGAGAGAGAGGAGAGAAAAGGGAGAGAGAAGGGTGGGGGATGAGGAGGAGAGAAAAGGGAGAGGAAGGAGAAGGAATGAGGTAGTGAACTAGCTGTTTAGGCGAAGGAAGGAGAGAGCGAGAAGGAAAAGGGAGACGGAAAAGAGGAGGGAGACCAGCGGAAGCAGGAGAAGAAAGAAGGAGGGGAAGGTCAGAGTTAGGGGAGAAAGGGGAGAGGGGAAGCGAGGGCGGGGGAAAGGGAAATAGAGAAACGGGAAAGGAAAGGTAGACTACAGAATGCGGAGCGGGAGAGGGGAGGAAGGAAGGGAAGAGAGGAAGGAGAGGAGGGGAGGAGAGGGGAGGAAGGGAAGGGAGGGGAGGGAGAAGGGGAAGGGGAGGGGAGGGGAGGGAGGGAGAGGGAAGGGGGGAGGGGGAGGGAAGGGGAGGGAGGAGGGGCGCCGAGAAGGACGACGCCATCTGTCTTCTTTTTGATTTTCCGATGTCACGCTTGGCCGCGGCGGGCGAGGGCGGGCGGGGGCGGGCGGGGGCGGGAGGGGGCGGGCGAGCGGGCGGGCGGGGGCGGGCGGGCGGGGAGGCGCGGGCGGAGGGCCGGACAGGCGGGGATTTTGAGGTGGGGGCTGGGGGCGCGTTGAGCTGGGGCGGGAGGCGGACGGGGCTTTGTCATATATAATATAATCAAATTAAATGAACTGCATTCATGTTGACAAATGTGGAAAGGTATGAACGAGGACGAACATCTAACACAACACAAGATTACATCTTCGTCAGAGATAAATGTATTTCTGACGAAGATATTAATCGAAACCGGTTATTAAATACATCTCTTGTATTGCGAAGATATTCGTCCTCGTCCAAACCCTTCCGCATAATCAGGTTAATTAATGCCATTTGCTGCGATGGCTGACACTGTGTTCGGTGTGACAGCGGGGCGGCGGCGACGGCTTTCTCCTCGCTGTCTTATTTACTTATTTTTGTCTTGTTTATTTCTTTTGAGGGGGGGGGGGGTGCTATGACTTGGGTAGTTTGCTTATTTTTGTATTTATGTCGCATTTTATATTTACTATTCGTATGTTTTATTTATATTTGTGATCTATATATTTATATCTAATTTATATATTCGTACATATATGCATGTATGCATATATTATTATATATATATATATATATATATATATATATATATATATATATATATATAAGTATTTATATTATACACATATATATATATTATATATATATATATATATATAGTATATATATATATATATAATATATATATATATATTATATATATATATATTTATAGGGGCATGAACTCTCTCAACAAAGTATTTGGAGACTGTCGTATACCTGGTGCAGAAGACAAGCTTCGGGTTTCAAGGCCCTTGATAATGCCAGTTTGCTATAACGGTAGGCGAAACGCTGACATTGTCCTGTGCCTTGCGAGGTCGTCCTGAAGCCTTTTGCAATTAGGTCCTTGCGCGCCAGATCATGGGGTACTGTTGGCGGGACATGTGTCCAAACCACGGATTGCACCGTGAGACTGGCACAAGCCCTGATTATCTGCACCAATCCACGTGATCGCCAATCTCAGGCTAATACTGCCACCTGGCTCGCTTTCTCGGAATGATCCTTGCCCGATACAGCGTCGTCTCTGTTGCGAGACAACACCTGGATGGAGGAGCCTTGTGGGACTGACCTAGGAGTCGGCCGGTGGTCGGCCTTGGCAGATCGACCAAAACCTGCTTCGTGTAAGAAATAGAGATGGC
>NW_020869038.1:803452-805952 GCF_003789085.1 Penaeus vannamei | reverse complement strand
TCCCCCTAATCCCCAATTTAACGCGCATCAACATAACTTTTGTGTACGGACCAGTTTCTGAGAACATTCAGAAGAAGAAGATTGGAAAATTACTCGAAATATTTTCTCGTCTCTAATAAAGATGGCGAGCGGCTTCAGAGGCAGTGTATAAAGGTTTTTTTTTTCTCTTTCCCTTTTCTCCCTCCTTTCTCTCTTCCCGTTTTGTTTCATTTTCTTTCCCTCTTTATTGTAATTCTTGCCTCTTCTCCCCGTTTCTTGTACATTTTTTTTACCTTTTTTCTTGTCTTCTCTTTCTGTTTCTTGTATTCTCTCTCCTTTCTGGGTCTCTCTCCCTGTTTCTTGTACATTTTTACGTTTTTTCTTGTCTCTTCTTCCTGTTTCTTGTACGCTCCCTTTTCTCTCTCCTTTGGCATCTTCCTCTTTCTCAAAATCTTCCCTGAATCTTTCTTCTACTCTTCTTCCCTTCTCTGTATTATTCTTGTTTTCTTTCTTACACCTTGTTCCTCCTCTCTCTGTACATTTCTCCCCTTTCTTGTACCTTCCTCTAATTTCTTGCACCTTCTTCCTCCTCTTATTATAATAACCCTTCTTTATTTTTATTTATTTATTTATTTGTTATTTATTTATTTTTTTTTATTTTTTTTTTTTGGCATTTTCCTCTTTCTTGTGTCATCCTGTTCCTCTTTTTAATGCCTTCTTTTTTCCTCTCTTTGTATCCTTCTCCTCTTCTTCGTGCCCTCTCATTTCTCGTCTCCTTCTTCCTCCTTTCCTACATCCTTTTTGTTATTTTTTTCCTTTCTGTTTTCCTCTTCTCTTCTCTTTTTCTGCCTTTTCTATTTTTTTAATTCTATCCTTTTTCTGTCTTTTCTTCCTTCTTTTATCCCGTTTCATATTCTTTGTCCTTCTAATCCTCTCCTTCCCGTCCTTCCCCCTCCTCTACTTTTACCATCTATCTTCTCTCTACCTTATTTTTCTTTTCCTCTTTCTTATCCCTTCCTTTTCTCTTTATATTTCGAGTCTTTACTTCCCTTCTCTTCCATTCATTTCCCTTTCGTATGTATTTCTCTCACCATTTTACCTTTTTCCCTTCTATCTCTTTTTACCTCTTTCTTTACCTTCTCCCTCTCTCTCTTCCCTTTTCTTTGCTTCCCTCCCTCACCTATCGCCTTCTACTTCTCTCTTCCTTCTTTACTCCCTCTTTCTTCCTCTTTTTCTCCTTCTCTTTCTATCTCCCTTTTCACCTTCCACCTCTTTCGTCCCTTCCCTTTCTACCTTCCTTCTCTTCTCATGCCCCTTTCCCCCTTTTTACTCTTTCCCTCCACTTTCTTCCCCTTCTCCCTTTCCCCCTTCTCCCTTTTTCTCTCCCCTCTTCCCTTTCCCCCCTTCTTCTATCCCCTCCCTTCTTTCCTTCCCCCTCCCTTTCCCTCCTCCCCCCTATCCCTCTCCCTCTCCCCTCTCCCTCCCCTCTCCGCCCTCTTCCCCTCCTCCCCTCCCCTCCCCTCTTCCCTCCCCCCCCCCTCCTCCCCTTCCCCCTACAAAACCCCGGTAGATGGCACTGTAATGACTCCCGAGACAGGAGGGCGTCAGTTGCCTCCCACGAGCCGACCAAGGAGGATGTGGCGTCGAGAGGTCTGAGTGCCCCTTCACTGCCCTTCCCCCCCCCTCCCCTCCCCCTTCGTTTCTCCTTTCTTTTCTTTCACTCACTGTTCTTTGATTGTTATTTATCGTTCTTTCTCTTCTTTGCTTTCTCTCTTTTCTTTGCTTTCTAGTTCTTTCTTTTCTCTCCCTCTTTCTATCCTTTGCCTTCTCTTTCTTTTTTTGCGCTCTCTCACTTTCTCTTCCTTTCTTTTTCTTCCCTGCTTTCTCTCTCGTCCTTGCTTTCTCTCTCTTTCTCTCCCTTGCTTTCTCTCTCTTCTCTTCCTTGCTTTCTCTCTCTTTCTCTCTCTCTCCCTTCCTCGTTTTCTCTCTCTCCCTTTCTCTTTTCTTTTCCTTTATTTTCTCATCTTTCTCTTCCTTGTTTTCTCCATCTTTTTCCTTCTTGATTTCGCTCTCGTTCTTTGTCTCATTACTTCTCTTTCTTCCTCTCTCTCTCTCTCTCTTACTCTTCTTTGCCTTCGCTCTTTTTCCTTATCTGTCTATCTGTCTTTTTCTCTATCTGTCTTTTCTCTATCTATCTGTCTGTCTCTATCTGTTTATCTGTCTTTATCTGTCTATCTGTCCTTTTCTCTGTCTATTTCTCTGTCTATCTTTTTCTCTATCTACCTATCTCCATTTTCTCTATCTGTCTATCTTTATCTGTCTATCTGTTTTTTTTTCTCTCTATCTGTCTATCTCTCTTTTCCTCTGTCTGTCTATCTGTCTGCGAAAATGTGGCGAGGATGTATGTTAACGGGACAATAAAGAGGTATACAGTATAGCAGTCAGTGAGTGAAACCGACGGAGAGAGAGAGAGAGAGAGAGAGGGGAGAGAGAGGAGAGAGAGAGAGAGAGAGAGAGAGAG
>NW_020869038.1:790952-795952 GCF_003789085.1 Penaeus vannamei | reverse complement strand
GTCTGTCTTTCTTATCTGTGTTCTGTTTATGTATTTCTATTTTTCCTGCCTCTAGTAACGATTCACTCTTTGCCTCTCTGTCTCTGCCTCTCTCTCTCTCTCTCCCTCTCCTCCCTCCCTCCCTCTCCTCCTCTCTCCCTCCCTCTCCTTTCTCCTCCCTCCTCCTCCCTCCCTCCCTCCCTCCCTCCCTCTCCCTCCCTCCTCCCTCCCTCTCCCTCCCCTCCCCTCCCTCCTCCCTCCCTCCCTCCTCCCTCCCTCCTCCCTCCTCCCTCTCCTCCCTCTCCCTCCCTCTCCCTCCCTCCCTCCTCCCTCCATACAGTTAATACTTCAGTGATCTCTTCTGATATCCAACGACGCGACTGGAAACAGACAGGTTGCAGTCCACGGCGCAGGGATAGGCCGGGAACAGGATATAAGGCATTCATACCTAAGAGTGCATGAAATTGGTGTCGCGAAGTACAAAGTGTTTGGTAACTGTACTTGTTTACTTGTGTGTTGTTTTTTATCTTTTTTTTTTACTGTTGTTGTTGCTAGTAATAGAGGTTTTGATGTCGGGATTCAGATGCTAATGATAGTAGTTATTATAATAATAAATATAAAAACAATAGAAACAAAATACAAACACATGAATCAGCTGTAAAATTAATACAACACAAAATCATGAAATACAGCTGTAGAAATTAAAAGGACGCAAATTACTTTATTTAATAACTACACTTTAATTAATCGGTTATCTTAATTGCCAATCATAGTCGATTACGCATATGTCCGTTTCTGATAGTGAGAGGAAAAGCACGAAGGAATAAGGACAGGGTGATAAAGAAAGTGATAAGCGACAAGAAGAGAAAATGTGAAACAAACAAATTAATCTCTCTTCAGGTGTATTTCGATGCAGAAACTTCACAAAATCATATATTTTTTATTTTTCTTTCTTTTTTGTATTACATTTAATTTTACATGTTTACATAAGGGTATTATAAGGAGTGGTATATTACTGACAAGACAAAATCTAGTGATACCAGAACAAAATTAAATGTGAAGTAAATATATTTATTTATACCGATTACCTTTCTCTTTCTCTCTTTCTCTCTCTCTCTCTCTCTCTTTAACTATTTCTCGCTCTCTCTACTACTTCTCGCTCTCTCTCTCTATATATATTTATATTCATCTCGCTCTCTCTCTCTCTCTCTCTCTCTCTCTCTCTCTCTCTCTCTCTCTCTTCTTCTATATATATATATATATATATATATATATATATTATATATATATATACCTCTCTGTCTATCTCTGTCTGTCTGTCTGTCTGTCTGTCTGTCTGTCTCTCTCTCTCTCTCCTCCCTCCTCCCTCCCTCTCTCTCTTTCTCTCTCTCTCCCTCTCTCTCAATAACACGAGCGTTATTAAGGCTATTTTCAAAGGTGAACATACTTTTCAACACCAACAAGCACAACCACACACATACACCCACCCACGCGCCTGTCACTGGGCGTATGGTCTAGCCTAGTAACCTACATATGTAACTCCTTCTGCACTAACGGAAATTTAAAGTTTTTTTTTGCACATTTAGGGGAGTTGTGAGAGACAGGAAGGTTTAAGGTGACTCAAGGTGTTATTTATAGGAAAATTGTGTATTTGTAGGAATTATAACTCGTAAAGGCATGGTTTGTGGTTTCATTTAAGTTCGAAAAAAAGTAAAAAGGAAAAAATAGAAAAAATAGAGGAAAATCATGACGTTTATTTAAGTTTAAGTTTATAAAGAACATACGCGAAATAACACAGTCCAGTCAGGTGTATGTGCGTTCACCTTGACATGAATACGTTTTCCAACACATAATGAACAAGGCGTTGGGACTACCTGCTATACCCCCGCCCCCCGCCCCTTCCCCCCCGTAGAGTGCCCTCCCCCCCCCCGCCTCCATCTACAATCTCCCCCCTCCCCTCCACCTATTACGCTACCTTCTCCCCTCCCCTATGCCCATAATCCCCCCCCACCCACCCGCCCATCCCTACATCGCGTGTGGCGGCCCAGCAACCCCCCCCTCCTCCCCCCTCCTTCCCCTGCCCTGTGCCTCCACCCTCCCATCGAGACAGTGCCCTGAGCGAATGCAAAAATACCCAATTCTTAAGAAGGAAAGTGCCACCTAGAGAGAGGGCGTGGAGGAAGAGCGAGGGGTGGGAGGGGGGGGGCGGGAGAGGCCCCTGTGGTTAAGGTTAGCGCGGCACCCGGTGGTTGGATTCGGATTCTGCACGCGGTCAGATTCGAATCTTTTGGTTTTGGCTTTTGAATAGGATTCGATTCTCTACCTCTCGGTTTCCGTCTATAGTTTTATTTATGTTTATAGTATTACTTTTTTTTTCTTGTTTTTATCTATTTATCTATTTATTTATTTTGTCTTACGGGTGTAGTTTCAACGGGGAATTTCACCATGTAATAGAAAAAAAATGTAGGCCTATATATTCATAAGCGAGTCGAGATCGCTAGAAAAAGAAGGAAAGTAACTAAAAATAGCATCCGTGGGGAGTATGGGGGGGTAGGGGGGTAGGGGTGAGAGGGGGGTAAGGGTACGGGGAGGGGAGGGGGAGGGGGGGGAATTGTCAATGCCACGGGAGATACCAGTGGAGCGGTGGGGTGAGGGGAGGGGGGGGGTGAGGGGAGGGTGGTTAAAGTGAGTTTCGCGAGAGGTGGTATTGGGGGGGGGAGAAGGGAGGGAGAGGGGAAATGGGTAATAAGAATGGGGAAAGTGGAGAGAAAGAGAGAGAGGTGGAGAGGAGGAGAGAAGGGAGATAGCAAGAGGGAAGAGTGGAGAGAAGAGAGAGAGAGGTGGAGAGGGGGAGAGAAGGAAGATAGCAAGAGGGGGGAGGGGAGGAGAGAAGAGAGAAGGGAGAGGAGAAATAGGTAATAAAAATGGGAAGAGTGGAGAGAAGAGAGAGAAATGTAGAGAGGGAAAAAGAAGGGAGATAGCAAGAGGGGAGAAGGGAGAAGAGGGAAGAAGGGAGGACAGAGAGAAATGTGGAGAGGGGAAGAGAAGGGAGATAGCAAGAGAGGGCAGGGGTGGGGGTGGAGGGGCGGTGAGGGAGAAGCACCAACAGGCAGCAAAAACAGGTAGGAACAGCAGGTGCGGCAGGCGGCAGCAGCACGTGTAGGAAAAACAGGAGAGCATCGCATTTTCACGAACGAAAATAGATTGCACGTTTATCTTAAAAAAAAAACGCAGATATATAATATCTAAAAAAGAATTTATGTCCCCAGTTTCCATTCACATCAAATCTTATCTTAATTTACGTACCAGCTTTTTAATCAAACACGAAAACAACTACACAATCCACAAAGAAGAAAAAAAAGAATGATGAACGATGCATGCGGAGATCTTCTTACAAAAACACATGTCATATATAATCTTACGTGTTTCCAACTTGACTGTATTATGCAGACTAAGAAAATAATCTGTATGAGTCGCTTGTTGAGTAAAAATTTTAGCTCATTTCCGGATAGTGCTGCCAAAGTGAGGTTGGGATTTGGATAAATTCAGTGTAAAAACTTTTAAAATAATAATCTAGTAAGTTGTGTCATATAACTCTGATAAGTGAAGTTTTAACCTGAATGTTTCAGTGCGTTTTTCACATTTTCTTAAGCTTTAGTTCGTATGGGATAACAACCTTAGGTCATTTGCCAATGTTTAAGCTTCGTATGAACCAACACAGGTAAATCAGCACTTGTTTAAAGTTTATTTGTGCCTTTTTTCACTCGTCTATTCCAAGCTCGAGTGTTTCAAATAACATAACACAGACGGATCTTGATACAGGCTCGTGGCAAAAGCTCTGCGAGATATCAGATCACATCCTCATCCTCGTTGTTGCTTAGCTGTTCCTCGCGCCCTTAACGCTTTTTTTTCTCCCTTCTTACGGGAAGAGAGCAGCCTGAGCCGTCAGAAACGCCCCGTCAGGAACCAACCCCACGGTTCCCCAAGGGCTACGTACCCCCCCCCCGGACGCCCTTCCTACGGCAAACCACTGGAGCTGAGGGGCAGAGGGGGTAGTATCCGATCCTCAGGAGCTCCTAGGGCATTGAATCCCCCTTACGATGTGACTGGGCGAAGGGAATTATGCATGAGGAGAGGAGATCGCCGCGGTGGGTACAATGATCGTGCGTCTGGCCCGGACGTGTAGTAGTAGCCTGGGCGGTGAGTCCACGTTGTCAGTGTGTGTGTGCGGGGCGGACGCTGAGCACGCTGTGAGTGAAATACCTCGCTGACTCCGCCGCCTGCTTCAGCTTGGGGACACGTTGAAAGAGATATTGTGGTGATAAGTGATAAATGGGGTCTCGGTAGTGGACGTTGGGTGAACGAAAGGGGCTGATGTGAAAGACGTTTTCTGCGGGAGATACATTACCCGAGAGGAGAAGCGAGCAGGTAAGTTTGTTTATTTGTTTGCAAGGAGGGGACTAAACAAGCTCTCGACTGGTGTTTATCTGCGAGGAAAACGTTTTGTTTAATTGGCCTGAGCAGTTCCATTGTTTCCTTAACCACCTTGGAAAACGTTCCCTTTCATCACTCGATACACATCTTGGCAAACGTTTTTTTGATAGTAAACAAGCATCTATCTATCAAACGTTTTTTTTAGATACCGGGAAAACGTAACTCTTGTACTTTTTTAATAGGAAAGATGTATTATACTGTAATTATGCAACAGGAAAGGGTATTTAACCTGTAAAACCACAAAACATGTTTGAATAAGCGATTGCTGAAGTAAGTGTGCTTGTTATACACTTAAAACATTGGTGTGAAGACCGGATGGGTTCTATACCTTCGCTGATAAGATAAGAACAAGATAAAACATATGTTTATATCACTGAACGTTTTTTTGTATGATGGCAGTTTCCTATTCGATTCGGGAACACTTGTTCATTTTGTCAACACTTAGAATTGTTGCGATTACAAAATATAACCTTAAATTAGACAGTGTAAGCTGAACGACAACAACCTGGTGTGGGTTCTAACTTAAG
>NW_020869038.1:783452-785952 GCF_003789085.1 Penaeus vannamei | reverse complement strand
GAGAGGTTGGCTCCGTCACCGAAAGTGTTTAATAACCGCGATCTTTTCAAGCAGCGACATGGGTTCAGTGGTGATTAATATTTGCTTGTGTTATTTTATTTGATTGTTGGTAGTTTTCTTAGTTGTTTTTAATGATTTGGGTATTTTTTTTTTTTTTTTTTTTTTTTTTTGTTGGTTTGCGGTAATTGGAGTCGTGTGTCTTTTGTCGTGTTATTGGCAATCTACGTTCGTCTTAACGGTATCTCTGGTTTTCCTTTACCTTGTCATTTACCAAATAACTCACTATCAACACGCACTTGCTACTAACTTTAACAGCCATCGCTAATACTATCAAGCTTTACCATCAACCAACGTAACCTGCGCATGCCATCACTCATCATCATCATCAAAATTCATCCATCGATCAACGCATAATCTCAATCATACATCATCATCATCATCAATCATCAATCATTACCACCCCAATCAACCTCCACACCATCCTAAAAAGCCGCGACTCCCATCACGAGCTTCATCAACCCATCGACCACTACAACTATCACCTACCGACCACAATCACCAGCCAACAACGCACCACTATCCTACAGCCCCATCTACACTTTTTTATCAATCAACCCGACCACCACCATCACACCCACATCTCACAAGCCCATCAGTCACACTTTCATCAACCACTACCACCAACGACCAATCACCCCCACCACCACCACTATCACAGTCACGCATCAACCACCTATACCACACATCATCCCAAGCCCGACACATCACCACTTCATCACCGAACTAACCTACCAGACCATCACCCGCCACACCAGTCACCACCACAATAACATGTCCCACCGAGATCCCAACACCATGACCGCCCACCATTCCCAAAGCCCGCATCATCACACTTTCATGCACCACTACCAGCCAACACCTTATCAATACCCCCAGCCCACCAAGAGAACCAACTATCCGTGACAAGTTCACCAATCTACATAACACCGACTACCACAAAACTAGCACACACAATCCCAACACCGCATCATCAACTTTCATCACCACTACCGCACCGAACATGTTACCCCCGACCACCACACTATCACAGTCAACCATCACCACCCACCGACTACCACACACCTTCCAAGCCCTCATTCACAGCTTTCATTCAACCAACTACCACCGACATCCACCCACCCCAACGACACTGATCAACAAGTCACCACACCACCACTACCACCCCACCATCCCAAGCCCCATCATCGACACTTGTCATCACCGACTTCACAACCACCGACACCCCACCACCACACTATCTAAGTCACCCTCACCACCACACCACCACATATCCCAAGCCCCATCATCACACTTTCATCACCCACTACCACTACCACCATCAACCCACCACCACCAACACAGCTCACATCACACGCACCTACCACACCAATCCAAGCCCCATCATCAAAACTTTCACACCACCACTCAAACTAAAACTATTCCATCACCGCAACGAACCAGAAAGTAAACATGAAAAGATGAGATTAATATTTCGCTCAGCTGAAGACAGCCAACACGGTAAGTAGAAGTGGAAGGCAGCGGCGAAGTTGCCTTTAACAGCTGATTATACGAACTTTGTTTAGAACTACACTTTTCTCCAGGTTTGTGTGTGTGTGTGTGCTGTGTGTGCTGTGTGCTGTGTGTGTGTGAGCGTTCGATTCTTTCGGTCTGTCTGTCGTCTTTCCTTTCTTTCTTTTCTTTCTGTTTCTTTTTCGTTTTCCTGTTTTTTCTTATCTTTTGTCTTTCTCTTTCTTTCTGTTTCTTTTCGTTCTTTCTTTCTTTCTTTCTCTCCTCTCCCTCTCTCTCTCTCTCTCCTCTCTCTCGTCTCTCTCTCTCTCTTTCCTCTCTCTCCTCTCTCTCTCTCTCTCTCTCTCTCTCTCTCTCTCTCTCTTGCTCTTACGCTTCTACCTTAAATGACTACACAGATGCGTGCACACAATCTACTCTCCACTCTCCTTTTCAGATTATATTCTTGTATCTCTTCTTTCTCTTTTCCTTTTGTTTTAATTTTTTTTTTTTCGTCTGCGTTCGTACCGTAATTATCATAATACGCACACAAGTAAGCTTGTACTTGTGTACATTGCATGCACAAACACGCATAACACACAATATACACACACACGCACACTCATCACTCGAGCCGTCATCTCATACGTCAGACACACACACACACACACACACACACACACACAACACACACACACACAACACACACAACACACACAACCACACACACACACACACAACACACACACACAAACACACACACACACAACAACACACACACACACACCACACACACACACCACAACACACACACACACACACACACACCACACACGCCACCACACGCAGCACACACACACACACACACACACACAACACAACACACACACACACACACACACACACACACACACACATTCTTCTCATACTCTCTCTCTCTCTCTCTCTCTTCTCC
>NW_020869038.1:776765-782583 GCF_003789085.1 Penaeus vannamei | reverse complement strand
TGTGTGTGTGTGTGTGTGTGTGTTGTGTGTGTGTGTGGTGTGTTGTGTGTGTGTGTGTGTGTGTGTGTGTGTGCGTTCATGCGTTGTGCTTGTAATTTATACCAACTTGTAAGACCTAAAGCAAGAAAAACAAACACACAAAACACACACTCACTCACTCACTCACTTGCTCAACACACACACACACACACACACCACACACACACACACACACCACACACACACACACACACACACACACACACACAACAACACACACACACACACTCACTTACTCACTATTCACTCACTCATCACTTCACTCACTCGCTCGCTCGCTCGCATCACTCACTCACTCACTCACTCACTCACACACACAACACACACCACACACACACACACACACACACAACACTCACTCACTCACTCACTCACTCACTCCTCACACACACTCACTCACTACACACAACACACACTCACTCTCACTCACTCACTCACTCACTCACTGCACTCACACACACACACACACACAACTCACTCACTCACTCACTCACTCACTCACTCACTCACACACACAACACAACACACACTCACTCAACACACACACACCACACTCACTCACTCACTACACACACACACTCACTCAACTCATCACCACTCACACACACACACACACACACACACACACACACACACACACACACACACACCACACACACACAACACACACACACACACACACACACACACACCACACACACACACACACACACAACACACACTCAAACCATCACCAACGTCATATCTGTCAATATAAATCGTTCTGTGGAATAATGTTACTCTCCCTTGCCTTTTTTTTTTTCTTTTTTTTTCTTTTTTTTTTCTTTTTTTTTTAGTTTTTTTTTCTTTCTTCTTTTTTTTATGGCTTTTGATGAAGGTTTCTCGAGAGATGCATTTCGAGAACCTGACCTGCTGTTAACGAGATCGGGTTTATTGGCAAAAATTGGGCGTGTTGTAAGCTCGATGTTTGGATAGCTTTTCTGGGTTGGAGTGGGCGGGATGGGCGTTTTTTTTTTTTTTTTTTTTTTTTTTTTTTTTGAGGGGTGGGTGGAGGGTTGGGGTAGTGTCTTGCTTTCTTTTATCTCTCTTTCTTTCTTTTTGCTCGTTTTTCTTTCTTTTCTCTTCTTTCATCTCTCTTTCTTTCTTTGTCTTTTGTCTCTCTCTCTCTCTTTCTTCTCTCATTCTTTCTTTTATCTCTCTCTCTCTTTCTCTCTTTCTTTTCTCCCTCTTACTTTTCCTTTTTTACCTCTCTCTTTTCTTTATATCTCTTTCCCTCCCTCCCCCTCTCCCTTTCGCTCTCTTTTCCTATATTCTCCTTTTCTTTCTCTGCCTCTCTCTGCCTTTTCTCTTAATATCTCTTTCCCTCTCCCCTCTCCCGATCGCTCTCTTTCCCTCCCGTCTTTTTCCTATATCTCCCTCTTTGCTTTCTCTTCCCTTCTCTGTCTTTTCCTTTCTCTCTCTCTCTCTGCTAGACAAAACACGAGTGAGTGAATCCACAGACCTTCTTCAAGTGGAATTATCTTGCATTTTCTTGCATTTTCCAGAGCAAAAACGTCCCCTTCCTTCCACTTTCTTGGCATTTTCTTAAAATGTGCAAGACCTCCGGGATCGAATGGGCAAAACGTTGTGTGTGTGTTGTAGTTTGTTTGTAGTTTGTTTGGTCGTAGTTTGTATTGTTCGTAGTTTGTAGTCGTAGTTTTCCCCGTTATACGCGGGTGGGTGTGATTTGCAATGCGTTCTCTCTCTCTCTGTGGCTCTCTCGTTTTCTCTCTCTGTGTCGTTCTGTCTTTGTCTCTCGTTTTTTTGTGGTTCTCTCTCTCTCTCTGTCGGTCTGTCTCTGTCTATCGTTTTCTCTCTCTCCTCTATCGTTCTGTCTATCTTCTCTCTTATCGTTCTGTCTCTCTTCTCTCCCCCCCCCCTCCCCTCCTCCCTCCCTCCTACATCCTTTCAGCCTTCTTCTCCTCTGACCTTTCTCCACGCGTAACTCCGAACCTTTTCTTCAATTATTAATCCCTCCCTCCTTCTCCTTATCACTCCGATATCATCTCTTTCTCCCTTTCTTTCCGCCCTTCCTATTTGCCTTTTTTTCTCTTTCTTTTTTTTCCCTCTCATTATTTCCACCTCTTTTTTGTCTTTTCATTCCCTTCCCTCCTTCACCTTCCATTTTCCCTCTTTCCCCATTTCTCCCTTTCTTCCCTCTCTTTGTTTCTTCATCTCTTTCTCCTCCGTTCCCTCCTCTCCTTTCGTCTCTCCCCATTTCTCTCCTTTCTTACTCTCTTTGTTTCTTTGATCTCTTTCCCCTCGTCCCTCTCTCCCTCTCCTCCTTCTCCCTTTTTTATCCTTTTTATCTTCTTTCTCTCTTCTTCCCTCCTCCCTTCTTTTCTTCCCTTCTCTCTTCTCCTTTTCTCCCTTCCCTTCCTCTTCCTTCCCTTTCTTCCTCTCTTATCTTTTCTCTCTTCCGTCCCTCCCTTCTACCCTTCTCTGTCTCATCTCCTTTTCCTGTCATGCGACGGTCATTTCCTGCGGATGAAAGTGAAATTGCTTAAATTTTTTTTTTTCTCTCTCTCTCTTTGCTCTCTCTCTCTCTCTTGCTCTCTTCTCTCTCTCTCCCTCTCTCTCTCTCTCTCTCTCTCTCTCTCTCTCTCTCTTCTCTCTCTCTCTCTCTCTCTTCTCTCACCTCCTCCCTCTCTCTCTCTCTCTCTCTCTCTCTCTCTCTCTCTCTCCTCTCTCTCTCCTCTCTCTACTCTCTCTCCTCTCTCTCTCTCTCTCTCTCTCTCTCTCTCTCTTCTCTTGCTCTCTCACTCTCTTCTCTCTCTCTCTCTCTCTCTCTCTTCTCTCTTCTCTTTCTCTCTCTCTCTCTCTCTCTCTCTCTCTCTCTCTCTCTCTCTCTCTTACTCTCTACTCTCTACTCCCCCCCCCTCTCTCTCTCTCTCCCTCCTTCCTTCCTCCCTCCCTCCCTCCTTCCCTCTCCCTCCCTCCCTCCCTCCTTCCCTCCCCTCTCTCTCTCCCTCTCTCTTCTCCTTTTCTTTAAAGGAACAAGTCATATAAATCTTGGAGAGAAAGCAGATGGTGTTCGTAACGGACTGAGAGGAAGATAGCTAATGAAGTCAAGATTTTTTGTGCATGAATCGTTTGAAGTATTGATCATCTCTGTGACTATAAGTATTTTCATTTTATTCATCATCCCTATCAACATCATCGCCATTATCATTGTCATCATCGTCATTGTCATTGTCATCATCACTGTCATCATCATCAATCATCGCCATTATCAATTCATCATCATCATCATTATCATTCCACAACCCACCATCAGCATCACCATCATCGCCATATCGCTTCACCTTCACCACCACCACCACCACCATCACCATCGCCATTACCACCTCCTCATCAGTCATCACCACCATCATAAGCATCACCACTCCCTCATCACCATCATAACTACCACAGTCACTATCACCATCACCATCACTACCATCACCATAAATTCCCTCTCATGGAAAGTCTGCGGCGCCTGGACTCATGCCCATATTTGGCTGCATGAACCCTACCACGTGGTCCCTCCGCGTCAACATGCAGCTTGCAAGATGAAAAATGATAATTGAGAAAAAAAAAGTTGTTTGAGCTGTCTGCGGGGAAAGTCCAGCGAGGAGACTGTATTCCAGGAAGGAGGTGAAGGGGTTGGGGGGGAGGGGGGAGTGGAGGATGAGGAGAGGGGAGGGAGGATGAGGAGAGGGGGGAGGGGAGGAGGTGGAGAGGGGGAGAAGAGGGAGTGGAGGGAGGGAGGGAGGGGAGGAGGATGAGGAGAGGGAGGAGAAGAGGTGGGGAGAAGGGAGGAGGGGGGAGAGGATGAGGAAAGGGGGAGGAGGATTAGGGGAAGGAGGGAGGATGAGGAGAGGGAGAGGGAGATGAGGAGGACGGAGTAAGAAGGAGAGGGAAGGGGAAGGAGGAAGGAGAGGAGGGAGGGAGGAAAGGGAGTAAGAGAGAGAGGAGGAAAAGAGACAGAGGATAAGGGAGAGGAAGCGGAGGATGGGAGGAAGAGGCAGAGTAAGAGGGGAGGAAAGAGGAGAAGGGAAGGGAAGAGGTCGAGAGGGGGAGGAGGGAAGGGGAAGAGGAGGATGTTAAGAGAGAACGAGGAGAAGGAGGAGGAAGAAGGGGAGGAAAGAAATGCGAATGAAAGAGGTTAGAGGAAAGGAGGAGGAGAAAGAGGGAAGAAAGAAGAAGAGAAATGAGGATGACGAGGGAAAGGGAGAAGAGGAGGAAGAGGCAGAGAAACAAAGGGAAGGAGATGAGAGATGAGAAAGAGATGTAAAGAAAGTAAGGAGGGAAAAAGAAGAAGAAAACGATGAAAAAAGTAGAAAGAGAAAAAGAAGAAATGCATGATATTAGAAAGTAAAACTAAAATAATGATAATGATAAAAAAATATAAAAAATAATAAAAAAAAAAAGGGGAGAGGGAAACTAAAATTGAAGAAGATACTTGAAGAAACAGAGAACCAACAAGCCGACAGGTGAAGATGGAGGCTGAAGAAGGGAGGTGGGGGGAGGAGTGAGAAGGAGGAGGGAGGGAGTGGAAAGGGAGTGAGGGTGGAGGAGGGGGGAAGTAGAAAGAGGAGGAGGGGTAAGGACTGAGAGGGAGGATAGAGAGAGGCGGGGAGTATAAAGAGGAAAGGGGGGGTAGGGAGAGAGGGGGAGGAGAGAGAGAGGTGGGAGTAGAAAGAGAGGAGGGGTAAGGACTGAGAGGGAGGATAGAGAGAGTGGGGAGTATGAAGGGAAGGAGGGGGAGTAGGAGTGAGGGAGTAGGGAAAGAGGGGGAGTAGGAAGAGAAGAGAGGGGAGTAAGGTGTGAGAGGGAGGAGGGAGGAAGGGGGACAGGGAGTGAAAGGCTGAGGCTGGGAGGGAGGAGGGGGGAGTAGGGCATGAGAGGGGGTTAGGGGAGGGAGGGGTTGCTACTCTCTCCCTCTCCCATGAGGTAAGAAGCGAGAATTTCCTGCGCGATCGGAAGCCACCAACCCACCGTCCGTCTGTCTTGTCTACCTCCCGGCTTGTCCGAATTGCGCAAGCCAGACCCAAAGAATATTCGTATACTTGACGTGCATAAAGAAATAAATGCATATTTATCAGTCTAGACGTGCATATCAACCGGGCGAATAGATAAAGGTATATCTATCGGGTATATAGCGCGGTATTGCCTTTATTTCTGCGTCTGTATTTATGGAAATGAATTTGGTCTGGTACAATTTGGACAAACCGGCTGTATAGGATGTCTTGGTACAGGAATTTGTGGTTGACTCTTGGTTCTTGCATTTTTTCAGCTTATTCATTGGAGTTATTTATTTGTTCTTTGTTTATTTAGACTTTTTAATTTATTTGTTATTTTTTATTTTAGATATGTATTTGTTTTTTTATTTGTTTATATGAATATTATTTGGTTGTCTGTTTGATTATTCATTATTTGTTTATTCAATATTTACTATCTATTTATTTATTTGTTTATTTATATATGTATATGTATTTATTGTTGTTTATTTATTTTTTGTTGTTTATTTGTTTATATAGTATTTGTAAGTTCATATATTTAGACCCATTTATTTATTTATTTGCTTATTTAACTCCTTGTTAATTCATGTATTAAGGTCTTTTTGTTTTTTGTTTATTTTACTTGTTTACTAATTTGTGTGTTTAGGCCTATTATTTATTGATTTGTTTATTCATATATTTAGACTTATTAACTTTAAAATATAATTGAAACTTTTTATGTAATAAAAGTCTTATCA
>NW_020869038.1:752150-759650 GCF_003789085.1 Penaeus vannamei | reverse complement strand
GGGTTTTGGACCACACCGCCGTCCGTGGCGGTGAGTGTCTGCAAGGGTGGTGGTAGGTGGCATGAAGTGACTGGTAGAGATGTTAGTTATTAGGATGCTCAGGAAGCGAGGAGAGTCAGAGAGAGTGACGAAGCATGATAAGGAAAGAGTAAAGGAGTGAGTGAAAAAAGAGGTGTAATGAGGAGTTGAGGATGTAATGCGTATGAGGAGTAAGGAAGAAGATAGGAATGGAGAGAAGAGCAGTACGCGAGAGTCTGCTTTGGTTGGTTAGCGTGACCTGTTTGGGATTAGAGGTGTAGTCTGTGCTGTGTAGCTCGTGTGACGTGGATTAATGTAGGTCTAGAGATGTGATGATATGTCGGATGTTCCTTTTTCTCCCCCCCTCGCCCCCCCCGCCCAGATGTTTGGGGCTGTGGGTGGGGATGGGCGTGTTGTAGGTGTGTTGTGAGCGTAGGCTGTGGAGTGATGGAACTGTACCTGTGAGTGGTGTGCTGTGGTAGCGATCTGGGTGTGTGTGGTTTATGTAGAGTGCTGTAGTTGTCATTAGGTCGACTCTCCAGGACATCATAGTTTCCGCCCCACGCGCGGCATTCCTCTCGAGATTCCCATATCAATTTAGAAGCTGTCGTTCGCGGACGCTCGATCAGACGGTGATGTTTATCGTCGCTAGATCGCGTCGGTCGCTTCCCACGGGGCGCGCTTCACGACTGGCCCGGTGGCGTTCCGCTTTGCGTTCCGTTGCGTCCGGCATGCGTTCCCTGAGCTAGAAGGAATTCGGGAAGGCGAGGGGTCCGTTCCGTTGCGTCCGCTGCGTCCGCGCGTGCGTTTCCTGAGGTGTGAAGGAATTCGGGAAGGCGAGCGGTCCGTTCCGTTGCGTTCCGTTCCGTCCCGCGCGTGCGTTCCTGAGGTGGAAGGAATTCGGGAGGCGAGCGGTTCCGTTCCGTTGCGTTTTCCCGTTCCGTCCCGCACGTGCGTTCCCTGAGCTGGAAGGGAATTCGGGAAGGCGAGCGGTCCATTCCGTTGCGTTCCGTCCCGCGCAGGCGTTCCCTGAGGTGGAAGGAATCGGGAAGGCGAGGGGTCCGTTCCGTTGCGTTCCGACGAATTGTCCGTTCCCCGTTCCGTCCGCACGTGCGTTCCCCCTGAGCTGGAAGGAATTCGGGAAGGCGAGGGGTCCGTTCCGTTGCGTCCCGCTGCGTCCCCGGCGTGCGTTCCCTGAGGTGGAAGGATTCGGGAAGGCGAGCGGTCCGTTCCGTTGCGTTCGTTCCGTCCGCACGTGCGTTCCCTGAGCTGGAAGGAATTCGGGAAGGCGAGCGGTCTATTCGTTGCGTTCGTCGCGCAGGCGTTCCTGAGGTGGAAGGAATTCGGGAAGGCGAGGGGTCCGTTCCGTTGCGTTCCGCTGCGTCCCGCGCGTGCGTTCCTGAGGTGGAAGGAATTCGGGAAGGCGAGCGGTCCCGTTCGTTGCGTTCCGCTGCGTCCCGCGCGTGCGTTCCCTGAAGGTGGAAGGAATTCGGGAAGGCGAGCGGTCCGTTCCGTTGCGTTCCGTTTCCGTCCCCGCGCGTGCGTTCCCTGAGCTGGAAGGAATTCGGGAGGCGAGGGGTTCCGTTCCGTTGCGTCCGCTGGCGTCCCGCGCGTGCGTTCCCTGAGGTGGAAGGAATTCGGGAAGGGCGAGCGGTCCGTTCCGTTGCGTTCGTTCCGTCCCGCACGTGCGTTCCTGAGCTGAAGGAATTCGGGAAGGCGAGGGGTCCGTTCCGTTGCGTCCCGCTGCGTCCCGCGCGTGCGTTTCCCTGAGGTGGAAGGAATTCGGGAAGGCGAGCGGTCCGTTCCGTTGCGTTCCCGTTCCGTCCCGCACGTGCGTTTCCCTGAGGTGGAAGGAATTCGGGAAGGCGAGCGGTTCCGTTCCGTTGCGTTCCGTTTTCCGGCGCGCACGTTTGCGTTCCTGAGGTGGAAGGAATTCGGGAAGGCGAGCGGTCGTTCGTTTGCGTTCCGTTCGTCCCGCGCGTGCGTTCCCTGAGGTGGAAGGAATTCGGGAAGGCGAGCGGTCCGTTCCGGTTTGCGTTCCGTTCCGTCCCGCACGTGCGTTCTGAGCTGGAAGGAATTCGGGAAGGGCCGAGCGGTCCGTTCCGTTGCGTTCCGTTCCGTCCCGCGCGTGCGTTCCTGAGGTGGAAGGAATTCGGGAAGGCGAGCGTCCGTTCCGTTTGCGTTCCGTTGTCCCGCACGTGCGTTCCCTGAGCTGGAAGGAATTCGGAAGGCGAGCGTCCATTCCGTTGCGTTCCGTCCCGCGCAGGCGTTCCCTGAGTGGAAATTCGGGAAGGCGAGGGGTCCGTTCCGTTGCGTTCCGCTGCGTCCCGCGCGTGCGTTCCTGAGGTGGAAGGAATTCGGGAAGGCGAGGGTCCGTTCCGTTGCGTTCCGCTGCGTCCGGCGCGTGCGTTCCCTGAGGTGGAAGGAATTCGGGAAGGCGAGCGGTCCGTTCCGTTGCGTTCCGTTCCGTCCCGCACGTGCGTTCCCTGAGCTGGAAGGAATTCGGGAAGGCGAGGGGTCCGTTTCCGTTGCGTCCCGCTGCGTCCGCGCGTGCGTTCCCTGAGGTGGAAGGAATTCGGGAAGGCGAGCGGTCCGTTCCGTTGCGTTCCGTTCCGTCCCGCACGTGCGTTCCCTGAGCTGGAAGGAATTCGGGAAGGGCGAGGGTCCGTTCCGTTGCGTCCCGCTGCGTCCGCGCGTGCGTTCCCTGAGGTGGAAGGAATTCGGGAAGGCGAGCGGTCTCGTCGTTGCGTTTCCGTTCCGTCGCACGTGCGTTCCCTGAGCTGGAGGAATTCGGGAAGGCGAGCGGTCCGTTCGCTTGCGTTCCGTTCCGTCCCGCGCGTTGCGTTCCTGAGGTGGAAGGAATTCGGGAAGGCGAGCGGTCGTTCCGTTGCGTTCGTTCCGTCCCGCACGTGCGTTCCCTGAGCTGGAAGGAATTCGGGAAGGCGAGCGGTCCGTTCCGTTGCGTTCCGTTCCGTCCCGCGCGTGCGTTCCTGAGGTGAAGGAATTCGGGAAGGCGAGCGGTCCGTTTCGTTGCGTTCCGTTCCGTCCCGCGCGTGCGTTCCCTGAGGTGGAAGGAATTCGGGAAGGCGAGCGGTCCATTCCGTTGCGTTCGTTCCGTCCCGCGCGCGTTCCCTGAGTGGAAGGAATTCGGGAAGGCGAGGGTCCGTTCCGTTGCGTTCCGCCGTCCCGCGCGTGCGTTCCCTGAGGTGGAAGGAATTCGGGAAGGCGAGCGGTCCGTTCCGTTGCGTTCCGTTCCGTTCCGCACGTGCGTGAGCTGGAGGAATTCGGGAAGGCGAGCGGTCCTTCCGTTGCGTTCCGTCCCGCGCAGGCGTTCCCTGAGCTGGAAGGAATTGGGAAGGCGAGAGGGGTCCGTTCCGTTGCGTTCGCTGCGTCCGCGCGTGCGTTCCTGAGGTGGAAGGAATTCGGGAAGGCGAGCGGTCGTTCCGTTGCGTTCCGTTCCGTCCCGCGCGGCGTTCCTGAGGTGGAAGAAATTCGGGAAGGCGCGCGTCCGTTCCGTTGGCGTTCCGTCCGTCCGCGCGTGCGTTCCCTGAGTGGAAGGAATTCGGGAAGGCGAAGGTCCTTCCGTTGCGTTCCGTTCCGCGCACTGCGTTCCCTGAGCTGGAAGGAATTCGGGAAGGCGAGGGGTCCGTTCCGTTGCGTTCCGCGTGCGTCCGCGCGTGCGTTCCCGAGGTGGAAGGAATTCGGAAGGCGAGCGGTCCGTTCCGTTGCGTTCCGTTCGTCCCGCGCGTGCGTTTCCTGAGGTGGAAGGAATTTGGAAGGCGAGCGGTCCGTTCCGTTGCGTTCCGTTCCGTCCCGCACGTTCCCTGGCTGGAAGGAATTCGGGAAGGCGAGTTCCGTTGCGTTCCGTTCCGTCCGCGCGTGCGTTCCCTGAGGTGGAAGGAATTCGGGAAGGCGAGGGGTCCGTTCCGTTGCGTTCCGCTGCGTCCCGCGCGTGCGTTCCCTGAGGTGGAAGGAATTCGGGAAGGCGAGCGGTCCGTTCCGTTGCGTTCCGTTCCGTTCCGTTTGGTGGAAGGAATTCGGGAGGCGAGGCGGTGCGTTCCTGAGGTGAAGGAATTCGGGAGGCGAGCGGTTTCGTTGCGTTCCGTCGTTCCGCACGTGCGTTCCTGAGCTCGGAAGGCGAGCGGTCCACGAGTCCCGCGCAGGCGTTCCCTCGGAAGGCGAGTTCCCTGAGGTGGAAGGAATTCGGGAAGGCGAGGCGTCCGTTCCGTTTGCGTTCCGTTCCGTCCCGCGCGTGCGTTCCTGAGGTGGAAGGAATTCGGAGCGAGCGTCCGTTCGTTGCGTCGTCCCGCACGTGCGTTCCTGACCGGGAAGGCACGCACGTGCGTTCCTGAGGTGGAAGGAATTCGGGAAGGCGAGCGGTCCGTTCCGTTCGTTCCAGGCCGTTGCGTTTTGTCTTCGTTATTATTTTACGGAATATTATTATTATTATTGTTACGATTATTATTATCCTTATTTCTTATTCTTCCTCTTATTATTATTGTTATTCCTTATTCTTCCTCTTGTTATTATCATTATTATCAATACGATTATTATTATCATTTCTTCTTATTATTATTCTTATTATCATTATAATTAATACGATTATTATTCTTATTTCTTATTCTTATTATCATTATTGTTACTATCATTATTATAATTTTCATTATCATTATCACCATTGTTATTACTATTATTGTCATTATCAACACTGTCATTATTATTAGTATGAATTATTATTATTATTATTATTGTTATTGTTATTGTTATTATTATTATTATTGTTATTATCATTATTATCATTACTATTATTATTATTATTATTATTGTTATTATTATTGTTATCATCATTATTATTGTTATTATCATTATTATTATTATTATTATTATTATTATTATTAATTATTATTATTATTATTATTATTATTATAATTATTTATTATTATTATCATTATCTATACTTTATTGTTATTATTATTATTATATTATCATATATTATTAACATTATCATCATTATCATATTCATCATTATCATTATTATCACCATTATTATTATTATCATTATTATTATTATTACCATTATTATTATTATCATTATTATTATCATTATCATAATTACCATTATTAATGTCATTATCATTATTACTATCATTATTATCATCATCATTATCATCATCATTATTATTATTATTAAGATTATTATTTCTATTATCAATATTATTATGTTCATCATCATTATTACCACTATTATCATAATTACCATTGGTATTATTATTACTATTATCATTATTATCATTATTATTGTTATTATTATCATTGTCATCATTATTATCATTAACATCATTATCATCATTACCATAATGATCACAAGGATAAGAATTGTATGATCACTAATTCTTCCTTATTTTCTGTACTTCTTTTCGCTCTGTTAAATATCCTTCGTTTTGTATTTTCTCCAGTTCCCTTTTTCTCTCTCGGTTCCTTTGAATCCCATTTATCGCCCTCTGTCTTGTATAATTTCCCTTTCATTTCATTGTCGCTTTTTGTAACACTTTTTTGGGGAAAAATAGGATTTCACTTCTTCTTTTAAACCTTCTATTTTCCTATTTCCTTGATTCCATTTCTCTCCCCTTCTTCTCTTTCATTTTCTTTCTCTCTCTCTTCTTTCGTTTTCCCTAATGTTTTCTTTCATCTTTTATTCTCCTATATCTCCCTTTTTCTCTTCTATTACTCGTCTGAAAGCCCATGTAAATAATTCCATTTGCAATATTGATTATCTTCATGTCTTTGCAGAATGGAAATTGATGATGAGGCTAATTGACGCTTCATGGGCGGCGAATAAAGCTGGGTATTTAATTGGTGTTCAATTTGCGTTATGATCTCTACGAAGAGATAGTACAGAAGCAGTAATATATTTTTTTCTTCTCATTTATGTATACACACACACACACGCGCGCACACACACACACACATATATACACATATATATATATACATATATACATATGTATATATACATTTATATATATATATATATTATTATATCTATATATATATTTATATATATGTATGTATATATATTATATATATGTATGTATATATACATATATATATATATTACATATATTATATATATATGTGTGTGTGTGTATGTATGTATGTATGTATGGTATGTGTGGGTGTGGGTGTGTGTTTGGTGTGTGTGTGTGTGTGTGTGGGTGTGTGGTGTGTGTGTATGGTATTAATATATGAGCGAGTGTATGTGAGAGATGCCAGTCTCGCCAAACACCGCCACACATAGCATTCCATCCCCGCCACACGTCGCAGGAAAAGAACAAAAAAAACAAGCACCACAAACGGCCTCCGCGTGATGACTGTATGATCATTCTGACAGATTGGGGAAAAAGTCACCTTTTTGGTCAGAGCAGTACTGGGGTGCGTGTGGCAGATGTATCTGTCTCAAAGTCAACAGGACATACTGTGATGAGGTAGAGTGGGTTTGCTGGCTAGGATCCTGTTAGGGACGGGAAATAAGAGAGAGACTCTACTGCACGATGTTAACGGGTTGTGCCGCGGAGGTGCTGTGATTGAGTGTTGTTAGTAGTGTGGTTATACGATAGAGGAGACGGATTTGGCTATGAGGTTCCGCGGCGTTATTCGCTCTCTGCCGCGCCCCGGCCGCTTCCCCGCCCCTCCCCAGTTATCTGTGACAAAATGGGTGATTTTTCCCCATCTGTAGATATATATACAGTTCAGCGGGAGGCCGTGTGTTTGGTCTGCTGCGTGTGGCGGGGATGGAATGCTAATGTTGTGGCGCTTTGTCTGGGCGAGACGTGTGCATCTTCTCACATACACCGCTCATAATAATATCATACCACACAGCCCACAGCCTCACAAGGCACCAACACCAAGACACACACAGATAGAACTCACCCGACCACAATACTATAACATAATACATAATACACACCACATTAATATATTATATATGTTATTGATTTATATTATATATTATATTATATATTATAACACTAATATTATATATATGTATATTACATATTATGAATATATATTTATATATATATATGTGTAAAAGATTATATGACAGTATGTATATGATGTATGTTAAGTTATACGGTTTGATATAGATTGTGTGTCGTGTGTGTGTGCGCGCGTTGTGGTGTGTGTTGGTATACATAAATGATGAAGAAAAATGATACGTACTGCCTTTGGTCTGTACTATCCTCTTCGTGAGATCAGTAACCGCAATTGAACACTCAATTAAATCCAGCAGTTTTAAAAATGTCGGCCAGGCCGATGAAGCGTCAATTAGACCTCACATCAAATTTCATTCTCGAGAAGGTACATGAAGAAGTAATCGAAGTATTCTGCGAATGGATCATTCATGTGACATTGGCTTAGTCAGACGAGTAAGAATTAGAATGATGAAAGGGGGAGATAGTATGTCCGAGAATAAAAGCATGT
>NW_020869038.1:728554-736054 GCF_003789085.1 Penaeus vannamei | reverse complement strand
TGAATAAATAAGTAAATAGGCAAGAATGAATTAATAGATTTAATTTAGTAAAGAAAATATACTTGAGAAATAAATATAGAGAGGGAGAAAGAGAGAGACAGAGAGAGCGCGGGGGCAAATAGAGATCGTCGTAGAGATCCACCGCCGCGTAGGGGTCCAGAACCTAAAATAAAATGAGACAAATTAGTTAATCGATTGAAAACTAGGTAAATAAGGAATTTATAAATTAATACGTTTAATTTAGTAAAGAATTATAGTTCAGATACATGTATAGAGAGAGCGGGGGCAAATACAGATCGTCGTAGAGATCCACCGCCGCGTAGGGGTCCAGAACCTAAAATAAAATGACAAGAATTAGTTAATAATGAATAAATAAATAAATAGGCAAGAAACGAATTAATAGATTTAATTTAGTAAGGAAATATACTTGAGAAATAAATATAGAGAGGGAGAAAGAGAGAGAGACAGAGAGCGCGGGGGCAAATAGAGATTGTCGTACATAGAGACCGCGGCGTAGGGGTCCAGGACCTAAAACAAAACTAGATAGATTAGTTAAAAATTCAATAAATAAGTAAATTGGCAATTTATAAATTAATACGTTTGATTTAGTAAAGAATTATACTTGAGATATACATGTAGAGAGAGTGCGGGGACAAATACAGATCGTTATAAACAGAGAACCACGCGTAGGGGTCCAGAGCCTAAAATAAAATGAGATGATAGATGAATAATTAAATAGACAAATAATCAATCAATACGTTTAATTTGAACAACTAAAACAAAATTAGATAAACAAATGAAGAAACGCATAAACTTGTTATGATGAGGAAACAAACTTCTTAAATAACAAAATAAGGAATATATGAATAAGCAGAAAATGTCATCAACTTTGGTGCTGGTTGATATGGACAAAAACAAAAACAAAAACAAAAAATGTCACAGACTAGACCAAGTTATAAGGATTCAGCGCCTAATAACAACACCAGCATCAGCGATACTTACAATTACTTACAACATTACTTATAATAACCTACACTATTAATTACAACCAGTCGCTAAAAACCAAAAACTAACTAAAAAAAAACTAAGAACCAAAAAGACCACGGAAACGCCAGCGAAAATGATGATTATTGTTTTACTGTAAATGATCGCATTCGGACAATAGGCATGCGGTAACAAAAAAAAAACAAAAAAAAAAAAAAAGAAAAAAATAAAACACGGAAACAGTGCCAGCGTGACACCCCCTTTACAACAACCTACACTATTATCTACAACCAATCGTTGGGGCTAACGACAAAGGGGGCACTTCGCCGCATCCAACATTCGCTTCCAGCCACGAGGGTCCCCCATGGCGAGATGCCAGGTAGGCTTTTGGCTCATCTCTAGCCCCTCGCGACGGGTCTGGCTGACCTTCCTGAGCCGCGAATTCCTAGGTCGCCTCACTCCTGAATCAGCAGCGGAGAAGCTCGACGGGCCCCCACCACACTTTACGGGACTTTCAGTGGCAAAATATAGGCTCGCTGTAAGTCCAACGAACTTCATCGGAATTCCCCTTAGACCCGGGATCTGCCAAAGCGATCTGTGATGCACCGAGCCAAACGCTTCCTTGCGGTCGGTACAGGCTGCAAGCATCTCACGACCAAACTCACAACCCATGACCATTGTCCATGACCAAACTCATGACCATTGCCCACGACCAAACTCACGACCATTGCCCACGACCAAACTCACGACGGTGTTCCACAAACACTCGGAGCGCTAGGATAAGTCCATCGTGGACTTGACTGCTCCCTTCTCCGTTGCCTCAGTAGGCGGTGACGGATCCACTTCAGGCGAGTGCGATGCCACGGAGTTGCTGGTCCCAACGATCCCCTTTTCCCCGTCCAGAGAGGGGAGTGGCCCTGCCTCTCTGAGATATAGCGGAGTGTTGCCCCATTGCCAGGATAGATCGAGCCCGAGCCATGGGTTCACCGCCAGAATCTAACAGCGCGGTATTGGTCGTGCCATGGGTTCACCGCCAGAATCTAACAGCGCGGTATTGGTGCCACAAGCCCGGTGCCATGGGTTCACCGCCAGAGTAGCGCGGTATTGGTGCCACAAGCCCGGTGCCATGGGTTCACCGCCAGAATCTAGCAGCGCGGTATTGTGCCACAAGCGGTGCCATGGGTTCACCGCCAGAATCTAGCAGCGCGGTATTGGTGCCACAAGCCCGGTGCCATGGGTTCACCGCCAGAATCTAGTAGCTCGTATTGATGCCACAAGCCCGGTGCCATGGGTTCACCTGAATTTAGCAGGGCGCGGTATTGATGCACAAGCCCGGTGCCATAGGTTCACCGCCAGAATTTAGCAGCGCGGTATTGATGGGCACAAGCCCGGTGCCATGGGTTTTCACTGCCAGAATCTAGCAGCGCGGTATCGATGCCACAAGCCCGGTGCCAATGGGTTCACCGCCAGAATCTAGCACGCGGTATTGGTGCCACAATCCCGGTGCCATAGGTTCACGCCAGAATCTAGCAGCGCGGTATTGGTTGCCACAAGCCCGTGCATGGGTTTCACCTGAATTTAGCAGCGCGGTATCGATGCACAAGCCCCGGTGCCATAGGTTCACCTGAATTTAGCAGCACGGTATGGTTGCCAAAGGCCGGTGCCATGGGTTCACCGCCCAGAATCTAGCAGCGCGGTATTGCGTGCCATAAGCCCGGGTTCAGCTGCCGTATGTGGGTCACCTCAATTTAGCAGCGCGTATGATGCCACAAGGGTGCCATAGCACACCAGAATCTAATCTCGTATTGATGCCACAAGCCCGGGCATGGGTTCAACCTGAATTTAGCAGCTCGTATTGATGCACAAGCCCGTGCCAATGGGTTTCACCCCAGAGATCTAGCAGCTCGTGAATTGATGCCACAACCCGGTGCCATGGATTCACCGCCAGAATTCTAGCAGCGCGGTATTGGTGCCACAAGCCCGGTGCCATAGGTCACCGCCAGAATCTAGCACTCGTATTGATGCCACAAGCCCGGTGCCATAGGTCACCGCCAGAATCTAGTAGCTCGTATGATACCATAGCCCGATGCCATGGGGTCACCGCCAGAATCTAGCAGCGCGGTATTGGTGCCACAAAGCCCGGTGCCATGGGTTCACCGCCAGAACTAGCAGCGCGATGGTGCCACAAGCCCGGTGCCATGGGTTCACCGCCAGAATCTAGCAGCGCGGTATTGGTGCCACAAGCCCGGTGCCATGGGTTCACCGCCAGAATCTAGCAGCGCGGTATTGGTGCCACAAGCCCGATGCCATGGGTTCACCGCCAGAATCTAGCAGCGCGGTAAGATGCACAAGCCCGGTGCCATGGTTCACCTGAATTTAGCACGGGTATTGTGCACAAGCCCGTGCCATGGTTCACCGCCAGAATCTAGCCAGCGCGTATCGATGCCACAAGCCCGGTGCCATGGGTTCACCGCCAGAATCTAGCACGCGTATTGTGCCACAAACCCGTGCATGGGTTCACAGAATCTAGCCAGCGCGGTAATGCCCACAAGCCGGTGCCATGGGTTCACCGCCAGAATCTAGCAGCGCGGTATTGGTGCCACAAGCCCGGTGCCATGGGTTCACCGCCAGAATCTGCCACAAGCCCGGTGCCATGGTTCACGCAGTAGCAATTGATGCCAAAGCCCGGTGCCATGGGTTCACCGCCAGAATCTAGCACGCGTATGGTGCCACAAAGCCGCCATGGGTTCACCGCCAGAATCTAGCAGCGCGGTATTGGTGCCACAAGCCCGGTGCCATGGGTTCACCGCCAGAATCTAGCAGCGCGGTATTGGTGCCATAAGCCCGGTGCCATAGTTCACCGCCAGAATCTAGTAGCCGTATTGATACCATAAGCCCGATGCCATGGTTCACCGCCAAATCTAGCACGCGGTATTGATGCCACAAGCCCGGTGCCAGGTGTTCACCGCCAGAATCAGCAGCCGTATTGATGCCATAACCCGGTGCCATGGGTCACCGCCAGAATCAGCAGCGCGGTATTGATGCCACAAAGCCCGGCCTGGGTTCACCGCCAAATTAACCGTGCCACATGCCTCACCGCCAGAATCTAGCAGCGCGGTACATAAGCCCGGTTGCCATAGGTCACCGCCAGAATCTAGCAGCGCGGTATTGATGCCACAAGCCCGGTGCCATGGGTTCACCGCCAGAATTTACAGCACGTATCGATGCCACAAGCCCGTGCCATGGGTTCACCGCCAGAAATCAGCAGCCGCGGTATTGGTGCCATAAGCCCGGTGCATAGGTTCACCGCCAGAATCTAGTAGCCGTAGATGCCATAAGCCCCGTGCCATGGGTTCACCGCCAGAATCTAGCAGCGCGTATGATGCCACAGCCGGTGCCAGGTGTTCACCGCCAAATTAGCAGCTCGTATGATGCCATAAGCCGGTGCCATGGGTTCACCGCCAGAATCTAGCAGCGCGGTAATGATGCCACAAGCCCGGTGCCATGGTTCACCGCCAGAATTTAACAGCACGGTATCGGATGCCACAGCCCGGTGCCATGGTCACCGCCAGAATCTATAGCTCGTATTTACATAAGCCCGATGCCATGGGTTCACCGCCAGAATCTAGCAGCACGGTATTGATGCACAATCCCGTGCCATGGTCACCGCCAGAATCTATAGCTCGTATTGATACCATAAAGCCCTGCCATTGGTTCACCGCCAGAATCTAGCAGCGCGGTATCGATGCCACAAGCCCGGTGCCATGGGTTCACCGCCAGAATCGAGCAGCACGTAGTGCCACAAGCCGGTGCCATGGGTTACCGCCATTTCAGCCAGAATCTAGCAGCGCGGTATTGGTGCCACAAGCCCGGTGCCATGGGTCACCGCCAGAATCAGCAGCGCGGTATCGTGCCACAAGCCCGGTGCATGGGTTCACCGCCAGAATCTAGTAGCATCGTATGATGCCACAAGCCCGGTGCCATGGGTTCACCTGAATTTAGCAGCGCGGTATTGATGCCACAAGCCCGGTGCCATGGGTTCACCGCCAGAATCTAGCAGCGCGGTATTGGTGCCACAAGCCCGGTGCCATGGGTTCACCGCCAGAATCTAGCAGCGGTATTGGTGCACACCCGTGCCATGGGTTCCGCCAGAATCTAGCAGCGCGGTATTGTGCACAAGCCCGTGCCATGGTCACCGCCAGAATCTAGCAGCGCGGTATTGGTCACAAGCCCGATGCCATGGGTCACCGCCAGAATCTAGCAGCGCGGTATTTGTGCCACAAGCCCGGTGCCATGGTTCACCGCCAGAATCTAGCAGCGCGTATTGTGCCACCAAGCCCGATGCCATGGGTTCACCGCCAGAATCTAGCAGCGCGGTATTGGCCACAAGCCCGGTGCCATGGGGTTCACCGCCAGAATCTAGCAGCGCGTACGATGCCACAAGCCCGGTGCCATGGGTTCACCGCCAGAATCTAGCAGCGGTATTGGTGCCACAAGCCCGTGGCCATGGTTCACCTGAATTTAGCACGTATTGATGCCACAAGCCCGGTGCCATGGGTTCACCGCCAGAATCTAGCAGCGCGTAATGGGCCCATAAGCCCGGTGCCAGGTTCACCGCCAGAATTAGCAGCGCGGTATGTCCACAAGCCCGGTGCCATGGGTTCACCGCCAGAATCTAGCAGCGCGGTATTGATGCCACAAGCCCGGTGCCATGGGTTCACCGCCAGAATCTAGCAGCGCGGTATTGATGCCATAAGCCCGGTGCCATGGGTTCACCGCCAGAACGAGCAGCGCGGCGGGGTGAATTGGTATTTGCCACAAGCCCGGTGCCATGGGTTCACCGCCAGAATCTAGCAGCAGGTATTGAGCCACAAGCCCGGTGCCAATGGGTCACCGCCAGAATCTAGCAGCCGGTATTGTGCCACAAGCCCGGTGCCATGGGTTCACCGCCAGAAATCTAGCAGCCGGTATTGATGCACAAAGCCCAGGTGCCATGGGTTCACCGCCAGAATCTAGCAGCGCGGTATTGATGCCACAAGCCCGGTGCCATGGGTTCACCCCCCCGGATGCCATGGGTTCACCGCCAGAATCTAGCAGCGCGGTATTGGTGCCACAAGCCCGGTGCCATGGGTTCACCGCCAGAATCTAGCAGCGCGGTATTGATGCCACAAGCCCGGTGCCATGGGTTCACCTGAATTTAGCAGCGCGGTATTGATGCCACAAGCCCGGTGCCATAGGTTCGCCACCAGAATCTAGGCAGCTCGTATTGATGCCACAAGCCCGTTGCCATGGGTTCACCGCAAATCTAGCAGCGCGGTATCGATGCCCACAAGCCCGTGCCATGGGCTTTCACCGCCAATTCTAGCAGGCGCGGTTTGGTGCCACAAGCCCCCGGTGCCATGGGTTCACCGCCAGAATCTAGCAGCGCGGTATCGATGCCACAAGCCCGGTGCCATGGGTTCACCGCCAGAATCTAGCAGCGCGGTATTGGTGCCACAAGCCCGGTGCCATGGGTTCACCGCCAGAATTTAGCTGCGTGGTATCGATGCCACAATCCCGGTGCCTTGACACCCTTCGGCTTTTGAGATCACCTGCGTAACTTTAATCCAGGAGGTTCTTCGCTGACTGGTGGATCTGGCACAGGAATTGCGACACCACAGCTGCTCAAAACTGCTTACCAAATTCAACTGCATAGATCGAACCTGGCACAGCTGCTCAAAATATACCAAATCAACTTGAGTGATCGACCTGGCACAGCTGCTCAAAATACCAAACCAACTGCTTGAGAGCCAATCTGGTACAGCTGCTCAATATACCAAACCAACTGCTTGATGACCGACCTGGAACAGCTGCTCAAAATACCAAATCAACTTGATGATCGACCTGGCACAGCTGCTCAAAATACCAAACCAACTGCTTGAGAGCCAATCTGGTGCAGCTGCTCAATATACCAAACCAACTGCTTGATTGGAACAGCTGCTCAAAATACCAAATCAACTGCTTGATGACCGACCTGGAACAGCTGCTCAAAATACCAAACCAACTGCTTGATGACCGACCTGGAACAGCTGCTCAAAATACCAAACCAACTGCTTGATGACCGACAAGCTGCTCAATATACCAAACCAACTGCTTGAGCGCCAATCTGGTGCAGCTGCTCAATATACCAAACCAACTGCTTGATGACTGCACTTGCTCGGCTCCTGCTCAAAATACCAAACCAACTGCTTGATGACCGACCTGGAACAGCTGCTCAAAATACCAAACCAACTGCTTGAGAGCCAATCTGTACAGCTGCCTCAATATACCAAACCAACTGCTTGAGCGCCAACAGGATATGAGATATATCCACTGATCGGTCTGCTCATCTGCGCGGATGTCTTGGCGTCCAGCTTCCCCAGGGCTTGGGAGGCGAGACGGAGCTCGACTACGGAGAAATGGGCCTTCATCTTCCTCAGCGAGATTCCCGAGGTACTGGTCCTCGTCCCTTCGCCACCGTGTCTCGAGTCCCCGCTC
>NW_020869038.1:721054-723554 GCF_003789085.1 Penaeus vannamei | reverse complement strand
GGGCCTTATAGTCAGCCGCAGGCGCCTTATAGTCAGCTGCAGGCGCCTTGTAGTCCTCAGCAGGGGCCTTATAGTCAGCCGCTGGGGCCTTTGTGGCATGTAGTCAGCCGCAGGGCCTTGTAGTCAGCCGCAGGCGCCTTGTAGTCAGCCGCAGGTGCCTTATAGTCAGCCGCAGGGGCCTTATATCAGCTGCAGGCGCCTTATGTCAGCCGCAGGGGCCTTATAGTCAGCCGCAGGCGCCTTATAGTCAGCCGCAGGGGCCTCGTGATACGCTGGCTTGGGCGTTGCATACCCATACCCCCGGAGGCCTTGTGGTATCCGTGGACGGGTAGATGGTCGGGTCTGGCTCGTAGCCTGGTTCGTGGTCGGCGTGGTGCACGCCCCCATAGGTCGAGACCGAGGGTGCGTGGGCGGAGTCGAGCTTGTAGTCGATCTGGTAGTGGGGGTCGTCCGCGTGGGCGTGGTCGTGGCCCTTGCTCAGCCACCCGTCATGGTACTGGCTGTAGTCGTAGGGGGGTACGAAGGTGACTGCGTCCGGGTAGGGGGTCGTGAACTTCGGCTTCCAGTTGGGGTCCATCGTGGTTGAGTACGAGGAGTCGTGGATCTTGTAGCCGTGCGAGTGGTCGGACTTGGGGGCTGCGTAGTCCGATTTGGGCGCCTCGTAGTCGGACTTAGGGGGCAGGTAATCCGACTTGGGTGGGGTGTAGTCGTATCCGCTGGCAGTTGGTGGCTTGTACGTGGGCTTTGGGGCGTGGTATCCTGGGTGGGGCAGTCCTTCGGGGGCCTTGTAGACATATCCGCTGGCAGGGGCCTCGTAATCCGACTTTGGAGGCAGGTAATCCGACTTAGGGGGTGTGTAGTCATATCCGCTGGCAGTTGGTGGCTTGTACGTGGGCTTCGGGGCGTGGTAGCCGGGGCTCGGTAGTCCAGCTGGGGCCTTGTACACATACCCACTAGGAGGAGCCTCGTAATCCGACTTTGGAGGCAGATAATCCGATTTAGGGGGTGTGTAGTCATAGCCAGCAGCAGGAGGCTTGTAAGCAGGTTCAGGAGGCGTATAATCATAGCCATGTGCGGGCGCCTTATAAGCCGTTGGTGGCTTGTACGTAGGTTTCGGGGCGTGGTAGCCGGGGCTAGGGAGTCCTTCGGGAGCCTTGTACACGTACCCACTAGCAGGAGCCTCGTAATCTGACTTTGGAGGCAGGTAATCCGACTTAGGGGGGGTGTAGTCATAGCCAGCAGCTGGTGGTTTGTAAGCAGGTTCAGGAGGCGTATAATCATAGCCATGTGCGGGCGCCTTATAAGCCGTTGGTGGCTTGTACGTAGGCTTTGGGGCATGGTAACCAGGGCTGGGGAGTCCTTCGGGAGCCTTGTACACATACCCACTAGATGGAGCTTTGTAAGCGGTTTCAGGGGGCGTGTAGTCGTACCCTGCGGAAGGGGCTTTGTAATCAGCGGCAGGGGCCTTATAGTCAGCTGCAGGTGCTTTGTAGTCAGCGGCTGGGGCTTTATAAGCGGTCTGGGGAGGCGTGTAGTCATAGCCATGTGCGGGCGCCTTATAAGCCGTTGGTGGCTTGTACGTAGGCTTCGGGGCGTGGTAGCCAGGGCTTGGTAGTCCAGCTGGGGCCTTGTACACGTACCCGCTAGAGGGGGCCTCGTAAGCGGTTTCAGGGGGCGTGTAGTCGTACCCTGCGGAAGGGGCTTTGTAATCAGCGGCAGGGGCCTTATAGTCAGCTGCAGGTGCTTTGTAGTCAGCGGCTGGGGCTTTATAAGCGGTCTGGGGAGGCGTGTAATCATAGCCATGTGCAGGCGCCTTATAAGCCGTTGGTGGCTTGTACGTAGGCTTCGGGGCGTGGTAGCCGGGGCTCGGCAGTCCAGCTGGGGCCTTGTACACATAACCGGTAGAAGGGGCCTTGTAATCAGCTGCAGGAGCCTTATAGTCAGCCGCAGGGGCCTTATAGTCAGCCGCAGGGGCCTTGTAGTCAGCCGCAGGAGCCTTATAGTCAGCCGCAGGAGCCTTATAGTCAGCCGGGGCCTATAGTCAGCCGTCACGGGGCCTTTAAGTCAGCCGCAGGGCCTTATAGTCAGCCGCAGGGGCCTTATTAGTCAGCCGCAGGGCCTTATAGTGGCGGCCTTATAGTCAGCCGTAGGGCCTTATAGTCAAGCTGCAGGCGCCTTGTAGTCAGCCGCAGGCGCCTTGTAGTCAGCAGCGGGCTCTGGCTCTGGTGCTGCGTACGCATCCTTGGGAGCAGCATGGGGCAGAACGGTTCCTCCGTACCCTAGCAGCGGAACAGAATACTGAGGCGTTGGGTAGCTATAAGGCGCTCCATACGCAGCCGTCGGGAACGGAACCCCTCCGTAGGGACTCGGTGTGCCGTATGCAGTGGGTACGGGGTACGACGGGTATCCAGGGGCCACGTAGGGAGCGGGGGAAGCGTAAGCTGCGTGGGGCGGGGCGTACGAGCCCTGGGCAGCGGGGAATGCTAGGTGCGGACAAGCG